>JASDQU010817166.1:9922-23437 GCA_032191745.1 Picea mariana | reverse complement strand
TAAAACTTGTAGTTCTCCAGGGTGTGAGCACAATTGGAGTGTCTTTGAAAAGATACACTCCAAGAAGTGCAACAAGTTAGAAATGTTAAAAAATGCAACAATCAAAATTTAAATTGTTTATATATTTTTTTAATTTTTAATTTTAATTTACTACAATTTACCATCACTAACTATAGCCCTCAATGTTCATACAGTTTAGGTACCCAGTGCCTTAATGACTTGGTATATGTCTACTACAATCTAAGGCCGCAACTTGATAAAGAACTTGACATAGAGGCCATTTCATTGGATGACATTGACACCACTAATCAGTGGAGGGTGGAGATTGAGGAGCCTGAGATGGAGGAGGCACTTGAGTGGTTGGAGGAGGAGGAGCATGCTGATGATTTTGGGAAGGAGGCAGTAGCAGAAGAGGAGGGGGAGGAGGAGGAGGAGGAGGAGGAGGAGGAGGAGGAGAATGTTCCACTTCCAGTGGATACATAGGTTGAGGAGGAGATTGATCTTCCAGTGCAGCCAATGCTGCCATCGCCTCCATGGAGAGTCAGACCTACAGTTGGACTTGGGTCCATTGGGACCTTGTCCCCATCACCTTCCACCTCAGCTGGAGCATCTAGAGTATAGCTGGAGCTTCCACTCCAAGCTCATATTGAGTACCTCCAAGACCACCTACTTCTTCTAGAGGAAGAGTGGTGCCCTTTACCCGTAAAAGGGGTAGAGGGAATCGATGATTTGGATTCCTATGATCTATCATTTTCATTTTATTATGTTCTATTTAGTATCTAGATGCCTCATGATGATTCATCTCATGAGATACATTTATTTTGATCATTTGATGTGATTTTGTATCATCCTATCATGAACATGTTTCAAAATTTTCAGTTTAGTAACGATATATGACCACTTGACATCTTATGCATCTTGTTTATTAGTTGTGTTTTCATATTTATGTAGCAATGTGTCTATTTGATGTTGTTGTTGCTTTAGATGTTTAAAAAATTGAAAAAAACTGAGTATTTTTGTATTTTTTTGAGGTCTTGCAACAATTTTCGAGATATTCCGATATTTTCCGCCGATGTCACTGAGAAGTTACATTTCGGACCCTCGGCGATACTTTCCCCGAGACAATATTTACATCATTGATTTGGAAAGACACACTTCCAAGGAAAGGGTAAATCATTGCCGAAGTGCTTCCTCATACAAAGGCGCTCATGAGGATGACTATCATACACAATCTTTCATGACTATGTCATTGCCCATGAAGTAAACCCAAAACCATACCATATGCCATTACACATACTCTTTGATGGGTTTCTTGGGAAATACTCCTTATCCTAGGTACCAACACACCTAATAGGGGTTAATAATCACCCTCCCATACCTAAACTTGGCAAATTGTATAACTTTATGAGCTAGTGTGAAGTTTGAAGAGGATACTTAATGAGATTTATCTAGTGACTTTTGCATTGACATGACTCACTTTATATGTTGTATTTGACTTGTGTACATGCCTCCGATTTTGATGAATACATTGGACTACATGAGCCCCTACTTGGATGATGGATTGCACATGGATACATACTTGATTGATGCCTTGGTCCTTTGGAGGATGTTGAAGGGCTATTAATACGCTTGATGGAGGTCATCCCACTACTTGTGAGAGCTCGTTCCACTCATTTGGGAGGATGTTGAGCCTTTTGATGACATGGCTCCTTTGTTGAGACAACCTAGATCCCGTGGGGTGTAATTTGACCCTTTGATGATGGGATGTTGCATCTCCCGATGGGACGTTGCGCTTTTTAACAATGATATGGCACCTTTTGATGAGACATCACACCTTTTGTGGCATGATTAGACACCTAGTGATGAAACACTGCAACCCTTAGATGCAATGTTTCACTTTTTGAGCCCCTACACTTCACTTTTGAGTGAGCCATCCACTTTATGAGGTCATTCATGCCACATGTGTGGCCTCTAGCATGCATTTATGATGGATTATTTGGCATTAGATCATCTTTACTTCATCTTGGAGGCATCATTGGGGGTCTTAATGACCTATCCACTCTTGTATCATGGACATTTTATGCCTTGCTACCTTATCTCTAGGATTTGTGAGAGATAAAGGCATCATTTTAGGTTTTTATGGATTTTGATGGATGAGAAGGGTGCTTGATCTCTCATATAAATAAGAGAAGCACTTCTCACTTGTAAATCATTCCTACTTGTGGAGAATTATCACTATGTGTCTACTACTTCTCTCTTATGCAAATCTCTATGGATGAGTAGTTAGAGTGACCTTTTGGAGAGGATGTCTTGTGGATGCTTTTACTTCTTCATGGATGTTCATTGCTACGGTTTTGATGGATGAAATATTTCTTGAGTAAGTGGTCTCACTTTATCTTGTGGCTTTGTTTATGATGAATGTAAGTGTAATGATGCTTCTGTAGTGACGATTGTGCATTCTTTTGGTTCTTTCTTGAACAAACCCTTCTTGTCAAAACCTTAAGAAGGTTACTAGTGAAGAACCTTCCATTGAATTATGTTTGAAGACCTAGTAAGATACTAGGAGGATCTTCTAGGGTTAGTAGAGAACAACCCTAGATATCACCCTAGATCCACTTACATTTCTTCAAAGGAGTCCTTAATTGACCCCATATGCCCAAAAAAATATAGTAGGCACTAGTCTTCTCCCAATAGTCAATTACAAAAATCAAAATTCAAACTTTTATTTATTTTTTTAGGGTTAATGAGGGTTATATAACAACGATATATCCATTTTTGGCCATAAAAAGGCTAGACGTTTTGGTATCTATGCATGCACTTCATTTGAAAATCATTTTAAAACCCTAAAATTATTTTGTTGATTTTTATTTTAGCCTAATTAGGGCTGGATGTCTAGGGTTTTTTTCATTTGTTTTTCTGATTTTGTTGTTTGTCTAAAACCCTAGAGTAATCCATCATTTAGCCCCATTTTTCATTTGTTTACTATTTGTTCAAGGAATAAATTATTGTTGTTGTCATAACTTGTATTATTGTTGTAATTCACCATCTTTCTTTCAAGTTTTACAACAACCGATATATTTTTCTTCTTTTATAGTGTTTGGGGATCCTCTTGTGCTAAAATTTGACTTGATAAGCCTTCTAAATTTCCCTAGATCCTCATCCATTCAAATCTGGAAATTGCACAAACTTACCACCTTGTCCTTACCTTGATTATCTTATTCCATTGGTGGTAGATTCAATAGCTAGACATGAGGCCTTAGACTTGATTGTATCTTGCCTAGGGATTTCTTGAGGCTACTAAGGAAGCCTCCCTTATGTTGGATCTATCCATTCACTAAAGAGAGGGAAGTTGTTTCCTAGGTGACAGTGGTGACATCTTCCGATGTTCCACTAGTCTCGACACCTTGTGAAGGATTTGCACTAGAGTACTTGATTGTGTGGTAACATGGCCATCCATCACCAAAGTTGCATTCTACTAATGGGATATTTTGGGGCATACACAAAACAAAATCCCATACTCTATCAACTATGTGATTTTCATCCAACAACTTTGGGCCATGGGATCCTCCTCCTTATCTAGAATATGAGGAACTATCCAAGATGCAACTATGCAAATAGCCCCACTTTGCCTTATGTTATTCCTCACATTTTATGAGGGTAGACCCTTGTGATTTTTATCACAAGACATGATTTACAAGATGACACCATGGAATACTTGACAAATATAGGCATATTATTATGGATGCATATACTTTTCTTGGCACTTCCCTTATGGTTTGTCTCACCGTGACCGACCATGGGTGTGTGGTGTCTAGAGGAAAGTATGTTGCTAAGTACACTTGTTTGTTTGTACCCTTAGAGCGCATCACCATGGTGGGATTATTTTTGATGATCTATTCTTGTTATACCATGGTTAGATGATGTGCATTGTCTTCCTAGTTAGCATCATCATATCTTGTTTAGAACCAGTCTGAGTCGATACGAACTCGACAAACCACCTGAGCAGATAGCGGGCCAAATCAAACCTACCATCGAATTGGTTCTGTGACCGGTTTGGTATCGACTCATTCGGTTTGGTACCAAACCGGTCAAACTGACTGAGTCTGTGCCTACTCGGTCAATTTGTTTCAGGAGCCATCCGCGTAGACTATTGCTTAAAAAATTGATTTTTTTTATTAAAAAAATTGATTTTTTTTATTAAAAAAATTGATTTTTTTTATTAAAAAAATAAAAAAACTAATATCTAAACCCTAAGAACTTGCTATAAAAAAACCCTCCCCTCGCCCTCCCCACTTGCCTCCCATATCTCTCATTCAACATTGTGAGCATTTGTGCATTTGAATGTTGGAGATTTGGAGAGCAGTTGCCAGTGTTGAAGTCTGAACAATGAATATTGTACGCTGCTGAGCGTATTGAAGAGTAGGTTGAGGAACTTTGAGTCTTGAGGCAACAACTTGGAGCTGGTTAAATGATCTCGTCTTCATGCAATAAACCTTCGGGTAAGATGCAACCAGTTGCTAAACAAAAGACCTGATACAAATGCCATTATGTTGGATGATATTGATCCAACTTCAGAATGGGTAGAGGAGTCTCACCCAATAGAGTTTGATCTTGATAGAGATATGGATGACTTGGAGTTGGGTTTGGGTTTGGATTCAATTCCACTAGGAGGAGACAGAGTAAGAAAAACACCAAGGATGGCACATGCAAGCACTTATCGGGCAACTCATACAACTCGTGCTTTTTCTAGCGCTACTACTATTGCAGTGGAAGATGTCCCTGAGGAGTTCAAAGACTAAGTTGGAGGATGCTTTTGTAGTTGTTGTTGATGATCCCATTTCTAGCAATGTTGATGAGTTTTATGATTGATCATGTTGATCAATGATATGTAGTAGACCAATAGCTTGTAGTTGTAGAATGTTTTATAGACTCTAGTGGCCATTTAGAGCCTCACTGATTGTGTATTTTTTTGTTATATGTATTGCACTTGGTGCCATTTTGATATATACACCCTTACATGGTATATAGATGAGAAAAAATTTCATATTTTGTCTCTAATGGTTTGGAATCATGGTTTGAAATCTTTAAATTGATTTTTTTTCATTAAAATTTAATTATTTAATGTATTTTTTAGTGAATCGAGTCACTGAAATCTGATCGGTTCAAGTCAATCCAAGTTCGAGTCAATGTCTAAGTCCGAGTTTAAAAACTATGGTGGAGGTTTGCATCTAGCACATGAGGTGTTTGAGGGTCTTGCATAGCATTTCTCACACATTTGATTGACTCTTAGCAAATTTATGGAGAGGGATACCCATCAACTAAGGGTTTCCTTAAGTATTATTGGTTAATTATTGCTCCTAGACATGGTGATTTAATTATTGTCACGACTCATATTCATTATGGTCCATGCTTATTATCATGGATTATTTCTCTTTGGCACATATTTTTATGGTGATATAGCATATATTTCTTGACGGTGTGAACACCCTCGAGGGTATTGGCTATTTGATGGTGAGGTGGCATCCTTTGGTTGGTTGGTTTCTTGAGGGAGTAGAGCACTCCCCTTGGAATCTTTGGCACATAATCCTTTAGCGCAATTTTCTAGGTCTCTCCACATGTGCACCCATGGTTTTGGTCACTTGTTTATGTTATATGCACATGGTTTCATGAGCTTGCACATGGTTTTGGATTATATTATTCTTATTTTGCATGCACCATCTCCTAGGGCAAGTTGTATATATTATTTCTTGGAGGAGACATGTTGGTGCATCTGCTTCTAACCACTTTGGCACACTTCCCTAGGGCACACTCTATTTGGTGTTTATTATATTATTTGTTGAGGGGAGGTTACAAGCACTTTTCATATCTCCCTTGGGTGCACCTCTCTCTTGGATTATTTTATATTATTTGGTGGTTGAGAGCCTTTCTTGAAGAGTTCCCTAATCTCTTTGACTTGGAAAGAATTAATATTATATTGAAGAAGGTTGTTGTGGTGGCACATATCACTAGGGCACACCTCTTCAAAGATTATTTTATCATTATCTTATTTGGTCAATGTGGTCCCATTGCACATTTATTAAAGGAGCACCTATGCACTTGATTATTTTATATTATTTGGAGGTGGTTGCATGTTGATTTGTCCACTCTCCTAGTTGAGTGCTCGCTTGCATGGACCTATAGCATATGTTTCTATGGATTGCTAATTATGGAATATTTGTTGAGCCTTCGAAGTAGCACCCTAACTACCTTGTGCACGCATATTGAGGTTGTTCCACTCCTCCATGATGACTATAACAACTACATGGACATTGGGCATTTGTTCCTAGGTCATTATCTTGTGAAGTGCACCACTTCATGGACCATTTATTCTATTTTTGGAGGATTCTTGGAGGGCACACCATTGGAGGCATTATTTTATCATTTGATGGATGATTTGACACGGTGAACCCCCCAAGTTCAAGGAGGGCATCCCAATCTTGGAGGCCTCATTGTATACATATTCATGTATCTAAATGGGATGTTGGAACTTGTTTACATGGTCAACCACTTGGGAAGATACACATGGCATAACCTCTCATTGTTTTATATTTGTTTGAGTTGTCACATGGAGTTGGTTAGGAGAGAGCATTATTGTATTGTTTTCCTTGGAGATATCAATGGATGAAAACAAATCATATTTTATTGTAAGGAGATGGAGCTAATTCTATTTAAAGAGTAGCTCTCTACATGATTGATTATGGTTGGATTTGGGGAAACCCCCCTTAGAGATTAGTTGAATATCTTGAATGCAATGAAAGTTAAGGGTTTCTCTTCTTGTGGCATATGTGCTTGGAGATGAATTATTGAAGACTAATGCTGGAATTTACTTGCATCAAATGTGTCATGACAGGTCGAATATGGGTAACCTTGTTCCTTTATTTAGAAGAGTTTAATTGTGGTTCATAACCCCTTTCGAATTTTTGTGTTTATTGCTAGAAATGTAAATGTGTATCTTTTCTCCTAATTAAGAATTGACTTCCATTCACATTGTCCATTAGTAAATACACCCTCATATATGTTTGGAACTTCTCCTTAATTTGGGTTTTCACACATAATTTTCTGTATTAGTGGACAACAAGATAGGGCTATTTGTGGGTTGTTGACTCCAACGACATTCACTTCTAATCTCATTTGAAAGAGGCTCATAGTTGCAGCCCTTCTTAGTTTGTCCTTGACTCCACTTGCCCAAGGGATCGACACTTGTCTTGGTCCACCCATCACTTTATAAAAATATTACGATTTCTATTTTGCCAAAGATCAAATCTTCATTTCACCCTTGACCTTCCATTACATATATTTGGCCATCCTATGTTAGGGATACCACCGTTGTGTCAGAGGAGAGCTGACCTAAAGTGAGAGAGGGTGCTACTGTGGTGACAATGGGTAGCCCCTTTTAGTTCCTCCAAGGTCTTTCTTGTGCTTTAGGACTTTGTCAAAAGAAGTAAGGGTTTGGGTGGTACACCTTCCTCGTGAAAATTAACAATATACTCACCATTCCAATTGTGCATCAACAAGCACAACTTGAAGCCAAGGACTTTGACCTCTTAATGGTAGAGCACATTAGGATGTAGATTGGCCAAGATAGTTGTAACATCGGCACGCATATCATTACCAAAGGCCTCCTTAACATTCCAGGCTGAAATCTTCAACCTTATGAGTAACTCTCATCAAATCCCTACTCGAGGACTACAAACAAGTTTTTAATAGTAAGATCCTTGGAGAGGGGATTGTCCAAAGAGGTATGAAAATTTGTCTATTGAGTAAGTGGAGAAATATTGTGGGAAAATTTGCTCATGTCCATTGATATTTATTGGCACTCTATTTTCATCCACTGTAACTAGTCATATGTTTTGTCCCCATCACTTGGCACTTCCTCGTTGTGGCCCACAATGAAACACTATATTGACCACTCCTGCTTGGCACCCATTTTTTACCTATTAAGGCGCAGGGATTGCACCTTGTTTTGGCCCCATTATTTATCTTTTTTCTTTTTGCACTTGCCATCCCTGAGAGCCTTTAGGTGGCTTTGAGGTTGATTTAGTGGTTTTGTGTTTTTTAATAGAGAAGTTATGTGTAAAAGGTGTAGAATGGAAAATTTTCCTAAAAGCATAAGGAACAATCTTTAATAAAAGGAGGAGGGGATAAAACAGAAAAACAACTATTAGGGAGGGTGAGATATAGGACTTTTTGAACGTGCATGGAGCCATTGAACAAAAGGCTTATCTTGGAAGGGAACTACTTTGAAATATCCATTTCCACACAAACTTGAGCACTAGGCTGCAAAGTGCAAGACCCATACTTATCTCCAACGAACAATTGATTGAAAGGTTTCTATATCTTCTTGATTCAAGCCTAGAATTGTCTAGGCATGCAAGGTAATTTCCTTCATAGTGGTTATTTGTGTTGAGACAAAAATTCAAGATTAAAAGTCACATACTAGGGCTGCACATATGCCAAAGCACCAACAATCATCCAAACTCCATTCAAGAATGCATCAATGGAATGGCCACCTCATTGTCAAGAACTATACAAATATATCCCTTTCCCAATCCCCAAGAGGATTCCACTTTCCAAACTCTAGGCCACGAATGATCAGCATACCACTTAGAGGTCTATTTTGAGAGGATATATTCTTAAAAAATGAAGAATGAAAACTCTCTTCTTGAGTCGATTAGCAATAGATTTAACCTCTTGATCATCAAAAAAATCGGTATCAAATTTACATAATGGAGCTAGAGGTTTTGAATTCAACAATGAGGGGTCACCTTGACAGTTAATAAAAACTTTTCTTCCAAGAGGGACTCTTATGGACAAGATCATCCTTCTAAACCCTAATTTTTCTTACGGATATATGTAATATTATCACATTTCACCTACTATGGTGCAAGCTCATGAGGAGGGGGTTCAACAAGGTTGCCTTTATATTTGATGGTTAATTGTTTGATATAGAAAAGATTTCTTTGGCTTGCCACTTCCTGCTATCATTGCCACCATTTTTGTTTTTCTTTAGTTTTTCTTCTCATCCAAGTTTACTCTTTATCAATGAGATTTATTTTATTTTTTTGTAAATAAAATTTTTATTGCCTTAAAATGTCATCATAATAGTACACATGTCCATACATAAGCCAAAATCGGTCACCTGTTCTGCCAAATAGATGGAAACTAGAACATATGGCTAAATGTCTTGATGCTTCTGAAGTCTAGGAAGGCATGAAACCATGAACAAAATGACACTAAATTTTCCATGATAGTTCTGACAGAAAAATGCATAGTGAAAGAAGAAAACAACAAAATTAAATAGTGGATGAACCTGGATTTCCTTTGTCGCCATGAGGTTGAGGCCAGGTAGGAGCGAAAAAGAACGACTGGGCGCAAGTCAAACATCTTCGTTTGTTTGGCTCGCCTGAAAGGGCATCGAACAACATATCCAAGTGACTACTAAGGTTGATGTGTTGGTGAAGCTACTCTGCCATATTCCGTTGCATATCAAAAATGAGGTCTAAGTGTTCTTGTGAGAGGTGACAGGTCCTAATCCGTTCTGGCTTTGGAGTTGTGACGAGTGGAGGTTGACTTGTTGGAAGGGCCTCCTCGTTGTGCTCCTCCAAAGAGATTTCCTCTTCAATTATGCAGGTTTCCATTTCCAAAGCAGATTCGATTCCAAGGGTGGATTGTCCAGAAGTGTTGGGCGGAGCTTGAAAGTCGGGGATTGTGTAAAGGAGGGATGCTAGAGGGATTTGTAATGGAATTGTAGGTATCTCTTCCTTGACATAGGCCATAAGAGAACCTTCATCTAACCAATTCTAGGTCAAGGAAGGAGAAGGCATCGTAGAGGGGCTGCTATGGCGAACCAGGGAAGTATGGGCTGTGGGAGGAGGGGAGTAAGGATTTAGCCTACGCTGCAGGGCTACAAATTGTAGTAAGCTGACCCACGCTTGGGCTTGCCTCTTTCCCTAGGCATGACAGAGGGAGTGAAAAGAATGGCAACCAGGAGCAGATTGGAATAGGAGGAAAGGAAGTGGTATGGATGAACGCAAGAAGCCAAAGACGGGACCAAAGCCAAATAAATGTTGCCATTGCTTACCTCTTGAATTATAGCTGAGCTGGGAAGGTGAAGTGTTGGAGGGGCCGAGTGGACAATTCTCGTGCGAATCGTACCAGTCCAGGCACATTGTCATTATAAAATTGAGCGCTTCATTAAACCATCCTCTATATGCAGGTGCACCAACGATCCGATCCATTGAATGCCTCTCATACCACGAGGTCTAGAGGAGAGGGTGGTGGTAGGGGCATTTAACGTCTCATTTTGCATGGAATCTAGCTATCGCCCCATCTGGGGATGAATGAGATTTATTTAAAAAAGCTACATATTGTAGTTTATTATATATATAATGTAAAATAGAGTGTATATATTGTGTGCACAACAAACACTTGTTCTTTTGCTTTTGTTTTCTCACTTGATACATATCAATGGGTATCAAAGCCTTCAATTATGGCTTTGGAGTTTTGCAGTCCTGGCTACTTTGAGAGTTATTCTCATCAAAATTCTCCTTCAAACTTTGTCTTTCTTTTTTCTTCCAAGATTATTTTCCCATCCAGGGTTTTTCTATCAACAAAATCAACTTTCTTCGTCCAACTTGAAACTTTACCAAAGTGAAGATATTATTGTGGGGATCATTCTTACCTTCTACAACAAGTTTGAATTTGGCTTCCATATGTCACTTTTGGAGTTGTTTTCAAACAAAGGGTTATTGCACTGAGTTGAAAATTTTTAGGGAGATATATTTTATGATTATAAACATTTTTATTTTCTATTGTCGAACATAAATCATCATTTTTTTTTCAATTATTTCCATGTTATTATAAAAATATTTCTTCTTTGTTCCTCTAAGCTTTTGTAATGGCCAATTTTGGAGAAAATATCTTCAACTCTACTACTCTTGAGTTTTTGCCTTCTGACATCATCTAGATATTGACTAAAGAGCTTAAAGAAAAAAAAATAATAGAATGAGTTCCAATCCAAGTTGACCCAAGACATGATGATCATGTTTGAAAGGCTATTGAGTCAAAATTCATAACCAACAACAACAAAAGTTCATGGGTGCCCTTATCTAATAATATTCTACTACACCCTTGGTTGCTCCTTTGAATTAGTGTACTTTTCGTTTGGATACTAAAATTTATTTCACATTTCATAAATTCTCTTAACAAAGAAAGGTTAGATACTTGGATTCAAAATTTAGAGACCTCCTTTAAGGCTAAAAAATATATATCGATGATTAGAAGCTCATGTTTATTTAAGTTCATATGGAGGGATATTCTCTTAAATGGTGGCACTCCCATACTCAGATGTTGGTTTCCTCCAATCAATTGACCATCACATCATTGGAATATTCAAGTCTACAATCTAGAAGTGGTTTACCATTTTGGTTGCAAAGAAGGAAAGCTAACATGTCAGTTGCCACTTTGGCAGATTACTAGGTAGACTATTCAATGGTATATTGACCATTTCAACCAACTTTCTATCAATCTTGAGGTGGAGGATGATGATGAAACCCTTTTTCCGAAGTTCATTGGTGGAATTTTAATGCATTCATAGAAGGAGTTAGAGCATCCAAACATCACTTGAGCAAGTATTCCAATTTGCACTAAAGGTGAAGTCCAAGTTGCGAGAAAACACCTTCTAAGCAAACTTAGTCCTCTCAACAATAGTCACAGAGAAGTGTTTAGTTCCAAAGTAAAGCTCTTTTTCTTCATCTTCATTATTTTTCAACATTCAAACAATGGGAAGGGAAAGAATGGAGATGAACACAAGTTCAACATCTTCTCAAGGTAATGGGAAGAACAAGTACTATGTATATCACAACTGGTATGGTAGCTCCAATGTTGAGTATTACAAGTTGCAAGCTAATAAGGCTAAAGTTCTACTTTCTGAACAATAACGATAAGGTGGTGAGGTTATGTTTTTTTTTTGAAAAATATGTCATATATTTATAGAAAAATAATTACATCAACGAATCAAAAGACGAAAGGGTATATACAATGGAACTTATATTCTCTTCTTCAACACTACTAAAATATAATTAAAATCATAATAAGCTATCACATCTAAAAAAATTTCATCCTTAAGCAACAAAGAACCTTTGGCCAACAACTGCATATGTACCTCATCTCGCCACATGGTAGAAAAAGTAGTCAACGAACCAACCTCATTATAAAAAATGGACCTACAATGGATCTTCCAGAGGTATACATTGTAGAGATCCTCAGGCAATGCCAAATCCCAATGAAAGTGGTATGAATCAAATAGTTGCAATCACCAAACAAGATCCCACCAATGGATTCTTCCATAAAGAAGAATTGAATAGATCCTTGACATACTTCCAACTAATGTTATCATAACCGAACTGGTTTTTCCAAAACTTGTTGGTTTGACTGGTTTCACCACATCACTAATCACACTCCCTAAGCCACCACCTTGACCAACGTCCCATTCCACCATATTAAGATCCCTCCCAACTATCCAATTTGTAGTCAAGAGGGAGGTTGGTAACCAATCCCAAAAATGACCACACCCTGAACTAAGATTAGGAGCATAAAATGCAAAAAAATATAGAATCTTGTCCTGCACCAACAAAGTAATCTATACATATNAGAGGGACGTTGGTAACCAATCCCAAAAATGACCACACCCTGAACTAAGATTAGGAGCATAAACTGCAAAAAAATATAGAATCTTGTCCTGCACCAACAAAGTAATCTATACATATCGATCATCTGCGTCCCTACCATGATCCACCACAAAGATCTGCATATAAGGTGAAAGGGAAGGCACCCTCCCTGACTACCTTGGATATGGTTCATGGCCTAGAAGGGTGCACTTCAATAGTATCTCATGCAATTATGAAGCTCAAATTCAATTGATTTGATTTTATGGAAAAAATAGATCTAGTTTGGTTCTTGCAACACTCTATGAACAATATTCTTTCCATTGGGAATCATCATCCCTCTCATATTCCAATATATTAAGGACATCTTAATTCCAAGGGGAGATGAAGACTTATGCTAATGAACTGGTTCCCCATCACAAAAACCTCCAAAGAGGAAGTTCCTCTATTATTTGATTGAACCATGACATATTTGTAAGAAAACCCATAAGTTGGGACTGAGCCCCCCTATCTTGTCCAGCCGCACAAGGGAAGAAAATTCCTTATACATTTTGGAGTTCACTTACCAACCTAGATCTACTTCCATGTTGTTCATCTCTGACCAAATAGGCACCCCATGAGCCAAGGGGTCAAAACTCTAACTCTGATGAGAATCCTGAGCCAACAAAGAACTACTAACTTGAGGTACTAGTTGCATCATTGGACCACTAGGGTTCAAGGAAGGGCCCTAACTCAAACCCTAAAGGGACCATCTACTCATCCTTGTCTTGATATCATTCAAGGACCACCACCCCCAACATTCTGACCCAAA
>JASDQU010817165.1:15016-29354 GCA_032191745.1 Picea mariana | reverse complement strand
GTAGGGGTTTTACCACGTCAAAACAATGGTGTGTTGATCTTTGATCTTGTTGTGTGAGTGGTTACTGAATGTGTTCTTCCTCTGTTGGAATACATGTGTTTTCGAACATTGAGATATGCATCAAACAATGATGTACAAATGCATGGATTTACTGATTTAGATTGGGCAGGGAGTATGAATAACATAAATACTACTTCTAGTATGTGTTTCAGTTTGGGATCTGTTATGATATCATGGGCTAGTAGAAAACAAAAGTTTGTTTCACTCAACACTACAGAAGTAGAGTATATTGCAACTTGTGGTGCTTGTATGGAAGCAATGTGGCTCCGTATGCTGGTTTATGGACTATTTGATCAGGTGATGGATTCGACCATGATATATTGTGATAATGAAAGTTGTGTGAAGCTCTCAGATAATCCAATGTTCCATTACAGGTCGAAGTACATTGAGATCAAGTACTAGTTTCTTCATGATAAAGTCCAGAGGGGAGAAGTAGTTCTCTAGTATATCTCCACTTATGAGAAGACTGCAGATATTTTGACAAAGCCTTTGTCCAAGATAAAATTTGCATACTTGAGGGACAACCTGGGGCTCCTGAAGATTGCTCCCTTGGTTGAAAAGAAGGAGATGAATTCCTCAATTGGGAGGGAGCTTTGATATGTGGCATCATGGACTGTCAGTGAGCTGCAGATCTATATCATGCTTGTACAACTTAGAGATGGTCATACAACTTAGAGATGATGCTTGCACCATGCTAGATATGACCATGCCAGTACAACTCAAATATAATACATATGGTTGGAGTTGTTGATATAGTGGCCTAAGGAGCATCGTGCTAGTACAACTTACATGTGGCATACAACTTAGATATGATGTATTGACATCATGCTAGATATGTCATGCTAGTACAACTTAGAGACGATGTCGGTGAGCCACATCATGCTAGATATGGCCATGTGAGTACAAATTAGATGTGGCATACAACTTAGCTATGATGTATTGGCTCATGTTAGATATGCCATGCTAGTACGACTTAGAGATGACCATACAACTTAGAGATGATGCAAAGGGCTCCTGTCATGCTAGATATGATCATGCACGTACAACTTGGATGTGGCATGCAACTTAGATATGATGCATTGGCATCGTGCTAGATATGTCATGCTAGTACGACTTAGAGATGATCATATAGCTTAGAGGTGACACTATGAGGCACTAAACTACATCATGCGAGTACAACTTAGAGGTGGCATACAACTTAGATATGATGCATTTACATCATGCTAGATATATCATGCTAATACGACTTAGAGATGATGTAAATGATACTCCAGATCACGACAATACAACTTATATATGATGCATTTGCATCATGCTAGTACGACTTAGAGGTGATGCAATTGATGACACTGTTGATGCAGGATGATATAAGATGATATGATTTGATTTCTTTGGAGACTATATGTTTCTGGACAATAGTTGTATGCTACTGTGGTGGATGTGTTCCACTAGTATTGACCATGTGCCACTGGTTAGTAGTTGTGTGCTACTAGGAGTGGTTGTGTACCACTGGGTAGTAGTTGTGTACTACTATGGATAGACACAATTGTGTTATATTGGATGGCATTGTAACATATATATGCTATTATCTGATTTCAATGGAGACTACCACTAGTGTTGGAGATGATTGCCAGCTAGATGGATAGTGAGTGTGTTGGTGGACAAACATTCTTCAGGCGGAGAATGGTCCAGGTAGAATAGATTGTTGGTGGATAAACATTCTACCTATGGAGAATGGTCCAAGTTGACAGATTGCTGACGTATCATGGCACAAATTGTCGTCCGATTAGGAAAATGGTTTAGGACCAATATTCTCCCGAGGCAGAATTATTGGCCCGATCAATTTGAATAGTCCGCCCCCTAAGGACATGACGTCCCGATTAGGGTGGTTGATACGGGACCAATATTTTCTAAGGCATATGTGTAGAGATTGATCTCTATGGTACATATGACCTGATTAGAAAATAGTCTAAGACTGGCATTCCTGTAGGAATGGTCTCTGTAGCCCATGGCATGGCTTTCAACATCTGGGAGGACTGACATTCTTCTAGGACGTAGGTTCAGATTAGAATAATGGTTCTTGTAGCCCATTATTGGGCTTTTAGCATTTGTTGGGACAACTATTCTTTTATGACGTATGTCCATATTAGAAGAATGGTCCCTGCATCACTCTGTTGAGTGGGTGACTAATGCGAGACACTTTGTTGAGTGCGCTGAGTTCAACACATGACTTATTCAACATCATGCTCGATTACTCAGATGGAGTATGGCCTCGAGAGATGATGCAAACGATGATGTACGTTGATGCCATGATGCTATCAGACGATACTAATAGTGATGATGATGCTCGTGACTTGATCTGCGTGATCATGAGATAACTTGTGTGGCTATGATGATGCTACCGACAACATGGTCTGTGTGTGCTCAAGGCCATTATCATTAATACCTCCCTAGCTAGGAGGGAGTGTTGATGTTACAGTGGTTGCATGAGGTATTAACCTCCATGTGTAACCTTTGACTAGAATGGAATATTCCGGAAGCAAGGGAAACCCTAAACAGATGTGTGAAAACCTTAGAAGACAAGTCAACTTAGCAAAACAATTAATATTAGAATATTATCTTCCAGAAAGACAAGTTGGCTCCACAAGAAAAAGATAAACATAAAATATAATTACCAGAAAGTCAGGTGTCACTCGACAGATTAATATAAATACAGGACATTTTAGCTCGTTTGTACACCCAGTCGAAGCACAAGTCTTGTGGAGAGATGCAGTTGCAGCTGCAAGGAGGAATAAGGGCGTATGGTCATATCTTCGTCTTGGTCTCCCTCTAAGTGATATTCTTGGTGAAACTCTTGGTGATATTCTTGGTAATACTCTTGGTGATATTCTTGCTAAGTATGGTGCAATTTTGAGAGAGTAGTGTAGCTGCAACTGCTGCAATTGTGTATGGTACTTGTTCTGTAGATATAAAGACTATCTCTCTTGTGCGCTACCCTTAGAGAAGTAGCACTCTACTTGTCTTGAGTTGTTGTTGCAGTTAGCAACTAGGGTTCATTTGTTGGTTCTAGTATGGCTTTCTGGAATAATTCTGTCAAAGGTTAAGGTGCTTGGGGGTGGCTTTGTGCTTATGGATGGGTGACAATAGAGATATTGTCTATGGTGAAAACAAGCACATCAATTATTCTAACAACAAGGGGACTACATAATTAGATATTGTGTCTCCAACATGCATGTTTTGGATTAGCAATGAGTACATATTTATAATAGAAGTGCATCACAAAATTGGAGTCTAATAATAATAATAGACCTATTGTCCAACGATGTTATTAAAAACAACTAATCTCTACAATAATCAATAATTAATATTCAAAATTGTCAATGGTGGCTTGTTAGATTGGTGGAAGCAGGGTGTTGTTATGACCCCCACTCAGATTCAAATCTATACAATGACATGCTTGTGCTTGTGTGAACCTATGCTTGAGAAAATAGGTGGGGCCAAGTGTAAGCATTGGGCAACGTTGGTGGAATATATACCCCCTCATTCATGGTTTCTAAGCTAAACAAGGCTTTCATAGTGTGACATGACATTCCATCCTATTGTTAAATACAAGTAGAGTAGCTACTGCTTGCTCATGTTGATAGAAAACTTGAGTAAAAAAAAACATTCAAAATTAGACCAAACCCTATCTATGTCTCATGAGGCATTGACAACCTTGCGAAAGCTTCCCTTTATAGTAAAATATTATGCCATTCAAAGGAGTAGCATGATTTTGATAACAATTGATGATTAGTTTAGTCATCACCGAGAATAAGTCAATGAAAACACATGGTCAAAACCTAAAACTATGACCTCATTGATCTGTTGGGAAGGTGTGTTGCAGAAGGCACAACCTAAAGCCACAAAGATAGAAAGCTATTATAATGGTACCAAGAGGAGTAATTGTGAATTCCACATCATTGAAGCAAAATATTCCACCAACGTTATTTTGGTGCCCATACCTACCAATGGAAAACACCGTAAACTAATTAGAAAATATAATGACACTTAAAGACAACAAAACATGTTTATTATGTTGTTAGGGAGAACCGCCACATGTTAAGGATTCCAAAAAAACAAACTAACCATTAACACCTTAAACCAAAACCTCCAAAAACATAATGTCATTATCTCTTACCAAAACTTATAATACCACAATGACTCCTTACTCCTCCAACATACTCTTCTCTTAATCCCAACAAAACCCTACTAAGGTGTGAGACAAAAGTTACACGAGTTAAAAGAAAGGAATTGGTTGTCTTCTCTTCATCCTAAAAAGACCAATTAAAAATTCAAATGAGTTCAATTAAAAAATAATAATAATAAAAAATTGACTAAAAGAAAATAAAAATCTTAAACTCCTATTTATCAAGCACCTAAAAAAATCAAATTAAAAATTAAAACATGGAATAAAACAATAAAAAAATTTACAACTTAAAAAATTTAATCATCTCAATATTTAATAAATCCAAATTTAAAATAAATCTATTATAGTTAAATAAATGACACCATAAAAACACATAAATTAAACAATAAGTTAAGATGAATTTATATTAATAATATGATACATAACGACAAACAATGAAATACTACATCAAACTGAGAACGATATATACAATCCAAGCTGCGTAGACCGTAAACGAAAAACTATATGCTTGATATTCTACAATTTTGACAGATAAAAGAAGAGAGAAATGGCAGAGGACAATGGTGGAGGAAAGCCGAAACAGGAACCGGGAAGGCGTCGAGTTTCGAATTATGAGGGTTCCAAAGGCTGGCAAGAACGCATCTACATTCCTACTCTGACTGCAGGTAACCTTCTCTCTTCCCCCACTAAATGGAAAAAAAATTCTATAATCGCAGACAATTCAGTACTATATTGCAAAGGATTGATCAAGAGTAAGCCATGGTTCCAAATATAATGCACCCAGATATGCCAGAGCTAAGAGAGATCATACATACATATCGATAAATCAAAGAATTTTGAAGCAATCACGGAAGGGGGGAGTAACAGTAAAAAACCCGAAATAATCCAATCTCGCATTTTCACTGTATTTTTCAACTTATCAATCACTGCTTCACATAGGTTATGGAATACTCTCTCAGTTCCAGAAATATTTTGTTGAGCCTCTCTGGAATCCCTTTTTACACTGAATATATACAGGCAGAACGAGAGGCAAAAAAAAAACAGCGAAAGACATTAGTTTGAAAGCCATTGGCATGATCCTAGTATTATTTATTTTAACGGTACCAGAGTGACTAGGATCATGTCAATAGCTTTCAAACTAATGTCTTTCGCTGTTTTTTTTGCCTGTCGTTTTGCAAGCTTCCAGGTCACATTTTCTCTTCATCCTCTATCTGAGTACTTGGGACCTTGTGCCCTTTCCTTGATCCCTGCTAGGTTCCATCTTTTCAAGAATTTCAATCTCCATCTCTGCATCTCCTTCCTTTAGGTTTCAATATCGTCTTCAGCAAACCATTTTCGTTATGATGCTATTGGGTAAATTGTAGGCCACGTTTTTCTCCAAAAGAATGGCTGTACTTTAGCCCTTTCGATCTTTCATTACCATCGACTCAGATAATGAGTCTTTCCCCATCGTGATTGTATGTAATGGCTGCTTTAGTGCATTTAACTGTCGTACTGTTCATGATAATCTCCTTTAGGCCAGTTGTCCACATAATCATCATCTTTTTCCCATCTCGATAGGTGACTAGTTTATCAGCCTTAGATCAACTCCTTTGTTTGTACGTTCATCTACCCAGCTATTTAGGGATCTCCTTTGAATAATCGTTATCTCATCAAGCTTGGTCGCCAAACTCACACTCTTTTCGAGGAGGTCATACAGATCTCACTTTATATTAATTCGATCCCCTATAATATATAATTGGTTGCCACCACTGAATCACCCATGATCACTAGCTTACTAATTTTCAGACAGATAAATTTCCAATCATTTATAAAAAACTATTTATTCTGCCTCATTATTAGTTACCTGCCTATTTAAAATTGAACAAGATCACAATTTATTCCCTCATTAATCTTCAACTATTCCCCCTCCCCCTACCTTACTGATATTTTCCGTTTGCAGCTCCATCGATTTCATGCAAGTCTATCCTTATAGTATCTTACTCTGGTTGAAGGCATTCATAGGATGGTCACTTGATGGCTGCATTTCACAGTGTACTTTGTAAGTTTGCACAGATTTCAAGAGCAAATTAATTGAAGCAAAACTGTATTCAATCCTTAGATTAAAATACGATTTTTAGAGTAAATACAAAATGCTGAAAAATGTAAAATTTAGGTTAAATTGATCACATTTTATAGTTAACGAGATTGCTATACACGAGGTCATTACACATTATTCTAATCAATCAACTTGTGTGATGCTATTGTATATCCTCTTGTTACGGATCATCTCTCATTACACTCTGTAACCACATCTCTATATACAGATATATATGTACAGAGTACAACTATTTAGAAATTGAAATAGAGTGGTTAACATTATTGAGAATGGTGCATGCTTCACTTTCGGTCACATACGAGCCTATATTGTATTATTTACTATACTTAGGCTTAGTTAAGGCCGACCTAGTTAGTGTAGGTTGATAACCCCTCTTGGTGAAAGCGCCCTCCACCTTGAGTTATATATACACACACACATCAGCTGTCATTTGTAATATTCATTAAAGTGGATTCTTTTCAATATTTAACAAAGTGTTATGCCTAAGGGCACCATCAAAGTGTTGCTCTCTCTTGTGCTTGGTTTATTTCTCTCTAGTGCACTTGTGCTTAGTTATTTTTCTCTTTAGCAGACTTATGCTTGGGTTTATTTTCCCTCTCTAGGGTTATTTTGCCCTAGCATTGGTTTATTCTATTTGATGCAGAATTAGGGTTTCACTGGTTGGTTCCATTCGATCCTCTCTATCTCTCTTTCTTATGAATCTCAAGATGGTATCAAAGCGGATGTAAACCCCCCTTGCTCAATTCAATAGTCGATCCATATATTTCTGGCTAGTGGTAGTGGTGAAGGTTTCTTTGTGACTAGGTTTTTGGGTCATCTCTTTTTTCTAGGATTTCATAGGGTGTAAACCCTCCTTCAAGGACATACCTCTTTTCTAAGGTTTCCTAGGATTTAAAACCTCCTTCAAGGCCAACACCTCTTTTTCTAGGGTTTCATAGGGTCTAAACCCTTCTTCAAGGCCAACACATAGAATTTTTTTCCAGAAGAAGTTGGCAACTCTCTTTTTCTTGGGTATATAAAGGCAAAACTTTTGAATACTTTATGGAGGCTTCTTTTTTGTTGTTGAACTTATGGACCTGGATTTTTGCGCAATCAAAAGGGGCTTGTTACCCTCCAAGTTGCACTAGGATGGACTTGCAGTTGAGCCGCCAAAGATTGAACAAAGACTTGTTCAAATTAAGAGTTCAAAAGTCCAGCCGGGCACTTTTGCCCCTTCATTTCTCTTCTTCTTCTTCTTCTTCTTCATGCATTTTTCATACCCCCACGGAGAATTGTAATAAGTTGAGCTAGCATGATGAACTTTGTAAAAGACTTAGCCCCCTAAGACTTGGTTAATTATAACCTGTTGCATAAGCGAGTTATAATTTCTAAGTTTTTTCACTCAATTACCTCCAAAGCTGGAGTATGTCTCAGTGGTTAGGCCTTAGTAAGTTGTCTGAGTCTAATGTCTAATGTATATTACCATGCTAGTCATCACTTTTGATGTTGATGTTTTGGTAGTTGCGGGAGGTATTAAACTCCATGGATAAACCTTTGACTAGAATAGAATATTCCGGAAGTAAGAGAAAACCTAAATAGATGTGTGAAAACCCTGGAAGACAAGTTGGCTCAGCAAAATAAGTAATATTGAAGTATTATATGTAGAAAAAGACAGGTCGGCCCTGCTTGAAGAGACACATGTTCACTTGGCCAGATTAGTATAAATAGGAGGCGCTCCAGCTCATTTGTACATAGACTCAGTCATCTAGAAGCAAGGCGCAAGTGTTGAGGAGGAGATGCAGTAGATACAGGTGTGCAGTAATTCCCTATTCAGTCTTTTGGTACTCTTGTGCACTACCTCTGGAGAAGGTGCGCTACCCTGGTTTATCTCTTGGTTCTAGTGAGGCTTCCTGGAATCATTTTTTTTGTCAAAGGTTAAGGTGCTCGGGGGTGGCTTTGTGCCTATGGTTGGGTGACAATGGTGTAGCATTGTCTATGGTGAAATGAGCACAATATTCTAACAGGTTATGGGCCCACACCACCTTCGGAACAGTCTAACCATTGGAAAGTAGATTCGCAGCTCTCTGTCAAGCTCGTTGTAGCACAATTGCAGTTGTAGCTAGGGTTTTTGATCTTGCAGCAGCAACAAACCCTAACCTGATTGTTCGAGCACTTTAAGTGAAGCGTTTGGTATAATGCTTGGATATCCTAGTGCGCCCCAACCTAGCGCATCTCCTGGTGCTCTCAGCCATCAAAAACGTTAAAATTGAATATTTGGGTCAAAGTCAATGTTTGACTGGTCAAAGTCAAAGACAATCATGACTTCCCCCATAAAATCAGAGTGGCGCAACAAAAGCATGGTCTCTTGGTAGAGCATGGAAGACAAGGATTGACATTGTTATCACCTATTTTGTTCCGCTAAGTCTCATCTCTCATCTCTTAGTTTCTACATTTCAAAATTTTTGTATAAGCTATAAATCCTAATCATTAGTTTGATTAAGGGTTCAAAATCTTATTAGGGGGTCAAATTAGTATTATGCTGAGAAAAATGAGGGATACTTAGCCTTGTAAAAGGGGGATAGAGGAAATTATACACATGTTTGTATGATTGTTTGATGACATCATTAGCTTTAAATCTTTTCATTTGAGCTATATGTCTTATCATGATTTATGCTTCATGATTACCCAAGTTAGTAAGCTGCTGATTCAAGTCAAATCCATCCAAGAATGTAAAAGGACAAATCTTGCTGAGCGTTACAGGAACTTCCACATGTCCCTAATTGTGATCATTTCGAGCACCATTGGGAGACTCGGAAGTCGTGGATTGTCCTACAAGGTGTTAGCACTAGAAGTCACCCTTCGATTGCAGAGAGGGTAAGCCTAGTACCCATCAGAGTTTTATCTCACAGGTTGGTTTTAAAGCAGTCAAATGGGCGTAGACTTAAGATGATATCGTTTTAACTCAAAAAACTGGAGTAGTATGCACATGCAGGTGAGGTCTGGAATCAACTTCAGTCAATAAGTTGGAGTAAGGGTGAGTAGAGGGAAGACTTTGGTGAGGAGAGTGTAGAGGTCTGCTGTGGACATCAGGTCTTCCAGCAGCGTAAGGAGGAAAAACTTAAACGCAAGATCCTCTTGAATTCAAATCTCAAAGAAACTGAAAGAAATTATAACAACACTATAATGTAATATTCATCATAATACAGTCATAACAATCCATGTGAATCAGTCATTCATGAACTCTCTCAGTATCAGAGGCAAATAAGATGGAGAAGAAGCTGACTTTCATTAAACAAGATGTCTCAAAAAACAAATACATAACCAGAGAACCAGTGTTCTTCATCAAAAGTTTACAATACGCGAGCATTGCTCAACCATCGACCCTTTTCAAAATATCAAAATGACTCCTATATACTCAGAACAATTCGCGACTAACAATAGAGGTGTGTTCGAGTCTTTGCTTTCAAGGCTTTACGTCTGCATGTTCTCTGGCAGACTGCGCATGCAGTGTTCTGTCAGACGCAATCGTGTTTCAGCAGGGACCTGCAGAAGAGTCGGCTTGCTGACAGTCCTTCTGGCTTTCCATTTAAGTGGTGAGACGAGGTTTCACCAACCTTCCTCACCTTCATTAACTGTCTGCATCGACAAAATCAATGAGATTAAATGCCCCGGGGGCGACCACGTGGTGCTCTCGGATAGGACACCATATAAACACGTGATTGCGGGGCCGCTCAAAGGTGGTTTGGGTTCACACCACTTTTGAGCCCGCAATCCACCACCTTTTGCCATGTAGTCCTTTTGCCAAACCACGATTTCAATTGCGGGATAGCTCAAGAAAATTATCGCTCGAGCACGTCACGTCCCCGCAATTGATTGTGGCCATAGATCGGGTCCCGATCTGAGATTTGGACGCTCCTGCCAGATTTGGCGCCACCGCGAAGCTTAACCGCCTGCCACCTTTAGAATCTGCCAAACTGTGCCCTGGGGGGGGGACGCTACTTTTGACGTTGAACATGAAAAACCCACGGAGGAAAAACCCCCGAAGCGAAGGATCTGCTGCCACGTGCTTCGGGACTTCGACGCTTTGGGTCTTCGAGACTTGGCGCGTTTCTCGTTTCAAAACTCTCTGAGTGACAGATCCGATGACGCGTGGTAGTCTGGATTTGGATGGCCGAGATCTACTTCGGGGTTTCGGGCCTTAAGGACTTCGGCGTTTTTCATGGCGCAATACTTCGTGCAATTCTGAAACTCTGAATACCTCGGGGGTCGCTAATATGATCCTCACAGGGGATCTTCGCTGTCGCAAAACTGAGCCTGCCTGTTTGTATTTTAAGCTCGAAATGAGCTGCTCTGCATGCTGCGCTCGGACGTTTCCTGTGCAGACCACGAACTTCGACGACTTGCTGCCCTTGACAACTATATGTGATAACATTTGGCTCCACAGGGGATGGCATGCTCCCTGTGAGCTGCCAAGAAGAAGCAGTTCCAGTCGCCTTATGCATTGGGCTATGGAGTCTAGCTCAAAACTTTATGCTGAGGACTACAGGTCGAAAAACAGACTATTCTAAACGAAAGCAAATACATGGGCTCCGAAGGAGCTTATTTATGTACATTCCTTTACTAATTGATTTTTTACATAGTGCTAGGTGAAAGCAAACTTCCACCATAGCCATTCAAGCAACTTTCTAGCTGCAAATTTGCTTATTCTGTCAATGATTGATAACAGATAATGCAACTGTGACAGCAGAACGATTACATTCTTCAGCTTTCCTCCTAATGCTGAGGTCAGGATAAAGCTGGGCGACTTCAAAACATGAAGGAAATACAACTCCATGTATTCCTCCACAGGCTCATAGGACAAGCGACAAACTCCAGAAAATTTGCAACAGGTAGCCTGATTTGTCTTGCAACTGTTCACACCAGGCTGAATGTCTCTGGCAAGCGCAGGTGGGTGAAAGGCCGGTGTAGGCCGACTGCTCTCAGGCGATGGCTGCTCACTTACAGGCTTAGGACAGGAACCAAAATGCCCCTTCTGCTGCTCCTTTTCTGCTTTATGGCTCTCCCAAGGGTCAGATTCATAATCATCATAAACAGGACCCATGGGAAAGTTCTGCTCATTTACAGGTTCTAAACAGGAGATAAACTACGTATTTGGCTCCTCCTTTTCTTCTTCACGGCTCTCCCAAGGATCAGATTCACAATCATAATAAACATGAACCATGGGAGAGCTCTACTCTTCGTCATCTTAGCTGGGATATTCATCAACAATCGTTTGTTCTTGGTCAGTATCCGACATCACTTCTTCATCATAAGCAGGGCTGCCAAGAACATCTGTTTCCAGGACCGGAATATCCTCTGTATTTTCTTCGTAAGAGCGGCGAGCCAAATTTGCCTTCAATTTCTTTATACTTGCAGAAAGTGATTGTATCAGCTCCATCAGCTCCTCCGGGGGATGTCCCTCATCCTCACAACTTTCGCAAGAACGAACTATGTCCTGAACACCATCTCTATACTCCTCACAACAGTTATGACAGATTAACTTAGAAGAATAAAACTTTTGACAGTGCCTATTGAAAGCTGCATGAAATTCTCCCAGGGAGGAGATGCTAGCAGGGGGTAAGGAGTGATACCACCGATGAGCATCTCTTGCTAATGAGAACATGAACATCTTCATTAATACATCTTCATGATGTATCTCCCACTGATGCACGAGTTCATGAAACTCATGGCGATGTTGAGCAGGGTTGTCCTCTTTACGCTCTCTAAATATGGGCAAATAATCGCCCCATTCATTTGGAGTAGGGACAACATTAGGAAAACCAGGAACAACAAAAAAATTGAAAGGAGCAAACCTTCGAGCCAGGATTCTTTCCATTTTGAACCAGTGGAGTCGCCAATCGATCCTTTATTCATGGAGTTGCCAGGTGAATGATATGCAGTCTGAATGTGTTTGGTCTTTGTTCACCATAAAAGACTAGATCTGATTGTTGTCAATCTCCCAGGGAACTTTCAAGCTGAGAAAGCGGCTGCTAAAAGCCTTCTCGAAAAAGTTCTCTGGGTCAACTCGGCTGTGCTAGAGGCAGCCACAACTGAAATAGTGGAGTCGCCAAGTGCAAATGCAATCTTCAATGGCTTTGATATCTGATGCACCTTCAGAATCAGAAGCTCGTTGTCGGTCTACCCAGGGAAAAGTCTTCAATTCGTTCCCCGGTAACGACGCCATAAATGTTAGCACTAGAAGTCACCCTCCGACTGCAGAGAGGGTAAGCCCAGTACCCATCAGAGTTTTATGTCACAGGTTGGTTTTAAAGCGGTCAAATGGGCGCAGACTCAAGAGTATATAATTTTAACTCAGAAAACTGGACTGGTATGCACATGCAGGTGAGGTCTGGAATCAACTTCAGTTAGTAAGTTGGAGTAAGGGTGAGTAGAGGGAAGACTTTGGTGAGGAAAGTGTAGAGGTCTGCTGTGGACATCAGGTCTTCCAACAACCTAAGGAGGAAAAACTTAAATGCAAGATCCTCTTGAATTCAAATCTCAAAGAAACTAAAAGAAATTATAACAACACTATAATGTAATATTCATCATAATACAGTCATAACAATCGATGTGAATCAGTCAGTCATGAACTCTCTCTGTATCAGAGGCAAATAAGATGGAGAAGAAGATGACTTTCATTAAACAAGATGTCTCAAAAAACAAATACATAACCAGAGAACCAGTGTTCTTCATCAAAAGTTTACAATACGGGAGCACTGCTCAACCATCGACCCTTTTCAAAATATCAAAATGACTCTTATATACTCAGAACAATTCGTGACTAACAACAGAGGCATGTTCGAGTCTTTGCTTTCAAGGCTTTACGTCTGCATGTTCTCTGGCAGACTGCGCATGTAGTCTTCTGTCAGACGTGAGCTTCTGTCAGACACAATCGTGTTTTAGCAGGGACCTGCAGAAGAGTCGGCTTGCTGATAGTCCTTCTGGCTTTCCATTTAAGTGGTGAGACGAGGTTTCAACAACCTTCCTCACCTTCATTAACTGTCTGCATCGGGAAATCAACGAGATTAAATGCTCAGGGGGCGACCACGTGGTGCTCTCGGATAGGACACCATATAAACACGTGATTACGGGGCCACTCAAAGGTGGTTTGGGTTCACACCGCTTTTGAGTCCGCAATCCACCACCTTTTGCCACGTAGTCCTTTTGCCGAACCACGGTTTCAATTGTGGGACCGCTCAAGAAAATTATTGCCCGAGCACGTCGCGTCCCCGCAATGGTCTGTGGCCGTAGATCTGGTCCCGATCTAAGATCTGGACGCTCTTGACAGATTTGGCGCCACCACCAAGCTTAACCGCTCGCCACCTTTAGAATCCGCCAAACTGTGCCCTGGGGGGGGGACGCTACTTTTGACGTTAAACATGAAAAACCCCGCAGAGGAAAAACCCCCAAAGCGAAGGATCTGCTGCCACGTGCTTCGACACTTCGGGACTTCGACGCTTCGGGTCTTTGGGACTTGGCGTGTTTCTCGTTTCAAAACTCTCGAAGTAAAACTTCCGGAGTGATAGATCTGATGACGCGTGGCAGTTTGGATTCGGATGGTCGAGATCTACTTCGGGGCTTCGGGCCTTCAGCGTTTTTCATGGCGCAATACTTCGTGCAATTCTAAAACTCTGAATACCCGGGGGCCGCTAATCTGATCCTCACATGGGATCTTCGCCGTCGCAAAACTGAGCCCGCCTGTTTGATTTTAAGCTCGAAATGAGCTGCTATTCATGCTGTGCTCGGACGTTTCCTGTGTAGACCACGAACTTGGACGACCTGCTGCCCTTGACAAGTATATGTGATAACACAAGGCTGAATGAACATTCAAAACAGTTAGCAAGTACCCAATCGACAGTCACAGCATGCGAAGGTGGGGTCTTTTCACCCGAACGTGTCTACTGTCCAAGATGTCACGCAGATGAGGTTTTTTCAAATCAGTTCTTTTAAAATCTGGCGCATTATTCGTTACTACT
>JASDQU010817164.1:18392-45678 GCA_032191745.1 Picea mariana | reverse complement strand
TAAATATTTTTATGTTCTTTCTTTATCTGCTTCCTAGAAGAAATCATTTTTACATCGATTTTCGTAAGTTTCAATTAAAACTTGCAGCTTGTAAATCATGTAAATAAATGAGACTTGTATATCTTCTGCTTAAATACAACTACTATAATTGCATTAGAGCATATGTACATATATATAGTGTTTAGTAATTAGTTAGTTATTTCTCTATTTTATTTGTTTCTTTTGAGATTCTTAGATTGGATAACGGAGCCATTAAACCCATCAGAATGACTTATACCAAATGGCTTGGGTTATTTACACAACCCTGGATTGGACTAGCTCTTCCAGTTGACGGATGGTCAATTTCGTCTGTCAACATTTTCCCAAATTCTCATTAAATTCCTTTTTCATTTAATTAATTTAGAAAAACCTCGTTCGTACACATGTCGCCCGATCCCCTAGTTGCACCAGAAAATCAATTTTATTAATTAATTAAATGTTCCTATTTCCCTCATCCACCTAAGAGCATCCCTAAAAATGCTCCTCTGTGTCCCAAAATTCCCTTACACTTCTTAAATGGCTTATGCCTTACTTAATTCCCAGTTGAGTTCATAATTAGAAAGTTCCCAAGGAAAGATTCCTTACTAAGTTAGGCATTCATCGTTTTTCTTACATTTCCCCTTTTCTTTAAGTTTCCCTTTTTCCTTAAGTTTCCTATTTCTTTTAAGTTTCCCCCTTTTTCCTTTTTAACTAAAAATCAACTTAGCAAGTGTAGATAAAAAAACCATTTACCCTTTTTCCCTTTTTAATTAAAAAATAATTTGGCAAGTGTAGATAAAAACAACCATTTACTCTTTTCTTTTTAACTAAAAATTAAATTAGCAAATGTAGATAAAACAACCATTACCCCTTTTTAAAAATTTAATTCTCCATTACAATTTTGACTTTAATAAATAAGTTTGAATTTCTTACCCCCCTTCTTGCTACATGTGTATTTATTATTATTATTATTTTGACCAAATGTTCTACTTAGACCTAGGTTTCAATTTCACTAGGCTGGGAGACAATTTTTTTATTAGGAGAGAATGTTTTTAAACCTTACTTATCACATCATTTATTTTAAGGCCGACTAGTTTTATTCACTTACTAGTTAAAATCACGACGTACCCTTCAGGACGCACTATGTGCTCCAAGGGTGCCACTCGCCTCTTTATGTTTTCCTTACACGACGTTCCCTTCAAGACGCACTATGTGCTCCAAGGGTGCCACTCACCTCTTTCTATTTTCCTTGCGCGATGTGCCCTTCAGGATGCACTATGTGCTCCAAGGGTGCCACTCGCCTCTTGACAGAATTTGGTAGATGTCAAACCCTTGGAGTCAATACTCCTCCAGGTGATCTTATAAGATACTAAGGGTCTCTAAGGAATAAGGCCCCTGCCTTATTGCACGCCCTTTAGAATCATCATGAGTGACTGTCACAATCTTCCCTCACAACATGATGGGTATTCTCGAACTAGGTAATCATTAACCTACAGTTCGAGAAATCACAGGAGTGCTAGTAGGTTGTGGCAGGGATTCTGCCACACCTCTCCCTCAATGTCTCTGGTTGTCCTATGTGACCCCTCTACTCCACATGTGAGTCTGGTCGGCAAGCTATCATCATCTTGGATCCATCAACGAATCATGTTAGCAATAATAATAAATCATCATAACATCTAATCAAATGTACATATGTCACATCAACAACATTCAAACCCCAAACAACCCACTCCCTGACTCAATCTAGAGTCCAAGAGGTTTCATCGATGCATATGCATCCTCAATGTCCAAAGTCCTGCACACTCTGGAGAACCCATTCAATAGCACTTGTTTATGTAAATACAAGAAAACAACATATCATCATATCCATAATATCTCATAATCATAATCAAATGGCCAATAGCATAATAATCTGAATCACTTGCAAGCAAGTGTCTTTAAAGAATAAGTTCGCTTAGTGTGCACAATAGAGGGATGTTACACTCTATCATAAAGGCCTCTACATATGGATGTCGGTATTCAACCAGGGCATTTAGTAGCTTGCATTGTTCCCTCATAAATTGACACCGGAAGGACTTCCACATCTCACATAAATTCAATGCGGCAATGGTAGCATGGTCCTCTTCGACCAGTACATCAATTTCCTCGTGTTCCCTCTCCCTCCAGTGGACATACATCATGTTCCATGGAAAATAAAAGGGAGTTATCTCTTTCCTTCTAATTGTTTTCCAAACTTTTGAGTTTGTACGAAGTTTGTTTTTGGCTCAGTCGCATATGTACGTGGGCAGAGTGTTTTCTTCCTGAGTACATACATGGGATGTCCTTGAATAGCCTGCGTACACGCATGACCTCCCTTTCTAGGAGAGCATGTCCCCTAAAAAAAAAAAAAAAGGCATAAAAGAAGAATTGAATTGCAAGATGGATACATTGGTACCAACTTGGTCCAAGCAGAAGTTCCTTTCATCCACTGAAGCTCACGGAATCACTTCTTTAGCAAAGGGGTTTTTTTCTCCTTTTGGTCAATTTTCAAAATGCAATGGTGAAAATGAGCTGGCATCTTCTATTTATAGACTTTTTTGGCCCTTTTTGCCACTTCTTTTACCCCCTTTGTCATTTTTCCTGGCTTGAAAATCATTTGGTTCTGATTCTGAGTTTCTTATTGGATGTCACGGTACACTTTTACTTTTGGTGTGGTAACCTTTTTGGGATGGGTCACTTTTGGTATCCTTTGGTAAAAGTTAGTTTTTCCAAATTTTTGCATATAAGTTAGGATTTCACCTCCACTTTCTTCATCTCGTTGTCTTTTCTTCTTTTCCATAGGATAGATCCCACTAAAGTGCAACATGGAACCTTCATTGTTTCTCTATAAGTGTCGTAATTAGGTGGTAGAGCCTACCTTTACATGGATGCCCTAAGTAGATCCTTGTTGCATTTTGGCATCCATATTGTCTATAATGACTATAGGATCGGGAGTCCTTGTTACTCCTTTCACGATTACAAGATTGAGCCTCATTCATCTGATGCACCCTCATTATTGGCCTCACCCTCAGGACTCCCAAATGAGCACACTTTGTTGTCTTTGAAGCTCGCTTTAAAATCCAAAAGCAACATCCGATGAGACTATATTTATGCTTTTTGATCTTGTCTGGATTAACTAGAAAAGTAACCCCCTGGAGTCTTTTCTAATCCCTTTTTAGACTCTCTAAACATGAAAATATTGTCGAGCAATCTTTTTTCCCTTCACGCTCACCAAACTTGAATTTGAAGGAACATTGTTTCAGCGATAGTTTACCCATTTTTTAGTCCGGACGGTCAATTTTATGAATAAAGGTATGCTATAGGAACTTTGGTTCGCTAGAAGAGTATTTTCAGGCGTAAGTTTAACCATTTTTCGGGCCCGAGGGACTAAATTTTTAGAAAAGGAACATTCTCCTTGATTTTGGTTTATCACCTTTTTCAAGCCTTGGAGATTACTTACGAAAAAGGAACCCCCATGTAGTCCATAGTTAATCTCTTTTCATACGCCCTAAAATTGAAAATATCATCGAGTGACCTTCTTCCTTCACACTCATTAAATCGGTCCAGAATAACATCTACTGGCATGAGTTTACCCCTTTATCTAGCCTGAAGATTATAGTGGAAAAAGGTTCTCCTCAAGAGATTCGTCTCGCCGGGAGATTTCTCCTCAGTTACTTTTATACTTTTTCAGGATAAGGGGACTAAATTCATAAAAAATTTTGTGAGTCCATAGTTAATCTCTTTTCGGACTCCTTAAAATTGAAAATATTGTCGAGTGATATTGTCTTTGTCACACTCCTTAAAATAGTTTTGAATAGACGTCTTTTTGGTGCAAGTTTACCCCTTTTTCAAACTGACTAGACTATCTCCAAAAATGTTACTCCCTAGAGTCTTCTTTTACGTTTTTTCAGACTCTCTAAATGTGAAAAAAATATCGAGCTTACCTTCTATTGGCTTGTTAAAATTACATTGAAGGGGGTTTTATTGTGTCTTGATAATCACATTTTCATATCTTTGTCTTTATCATAATGTCGACTCCATGTTGCTTTCAAATGAACCTTTGAAGCATGCCTTATACGCAATCCTTGTAGCACTCTGCCTCTACGACCTGACACCTTGACCCATGGAGGAATTTTCCCCGAGTGTCCTTTTCCTACACATGTCTCCTTGCTCTGAGCATTAGTTTGTTCCTTGCGCTTGGAACTAGTATTATTTCTTGCAACACCCATTCCTCCTTTGTAATGTAGCATTCTTTTATTCTTTTTAAAGCTCTTTAAAAATTGAAAAAGACAAAAAAATCAAATATCCCAAAAAGAGGGGACGAGAAATATGTATTTTTTTTTGTCAACGCAAAGAGTCGCCTTTGGAAAAATCACATCCTTTTGTTTGTTCGTCAAGAATTGGGATCTAGTATGACTTTAGGAAGTTATTCTAGCTACATAGAGTTGTGTCCTCCTCCGTTTAGTTATTCTTCCAATGATCTGGGATCTTTTTGTCATGTGACTTATTAAAGAATTGTATTAAATGAGCATAAACTAAAGTACACCATAAAGAAGGAAAATCTCAAAAGGAAAGAGACATAAGCATGTAATATTAACTCAAATAACTTGATAATGGAGTTCATCCCTGGTGGACTATGTCTCCGGGTCCTACTCTCAAATGGGTAGGTCTTTTTATTAACTCCACAAAAGAATTGGGAAAAATACATAAGTATACCTGATTATGGAGTTAAGCTATAGAATCTTTGCTCAGATCAGAAAACTAACACCACCATTTCGTTCGTGGAATCATTTTACCTAAAAATGACTATCTCCATGCATCGATCCAAGTTTGACACTTTCAGGCCCAAGAGACATCCCTACCTTGGTTTTCGTGCCTTGCTCCTGCAATTAATGACTGAGAAAACCTCGAAAAGCATGCCAAAATCTGGTATAAAGGCGCTTTTATATAAATTTTTGGCGGTTACATAATAAGTGAAGTCGTTGGTGGAGTGGTTAGCATATGTTATATTAAGGCTTGGTTAGGCGGAGCTCTCAAGGTTGAATCTCGTGGGCCTCCCATTTTAAACACATGTTACAACCGATTACTAAATCTGGCACGTCTATGGTGGATATTTTGGCACGCTACTAAATTTGACAGACCATTATGCTATTTCTGGTGAATGGTTTGGCGAAGCTAATTCAACAAAGAATATGGAAGAGATGTTATATATAGCAAGACCTCCACCATATTTGGCTGGGTCCTGCTATTTTTATATTTTTTTAAATATTCAATTGTTGAGCCTCCTTGTGCATTTTGGGGGTGCCACATGGCACCCTTCGATTGGGCCATGTGGAATCCATTGATTTCCCCACCTATATGTTGATGTCACCTCCACATCACCTTTGTACTGGACACGTCGCACCTTTTGGGTGGTGCCATGTGGCATCACCTAGGGGTGCCATGTGGCAACCTGTGTTATTGCCATGTGGTATGCTGACGTCATGATGATGTCATCATGACACATGTCATCCTTTGTGATTTCCACGTAGGTTTTACAGATTCTGATGGCATCTGTACTGATTCTGATGTCAGCAGTATGGATGCTGACTCATCCTTGCTGACTGAGCTAGGTTGACCAAAATTTTGACCGTGAATATCTTTCGATCCGTAACTCTGTTTGATGAGTCGTTTGCGTCATTAGAAATATTTCGATGTTCTCTTCACAATCATGCCATTTTCATTGAGTCTTGGTAACTTCGAATTTTTTCCCTTTTGTTGTCTGCTAAAGCCATTCTGAGCATCCTAAGTTGCCTCTTCAAGTTCTTAGTTGTTCTTATCCTTCTCTAGATCCTTTTTGGATCATGCCTTTCCACTGCAATATTTTTGGACCACCAAAATATTTCATTAATCAACTGGTAAGTGAGGGAAGTGCCCCCTTACTTTGTCCTTCTCAATCCACTTTACCTTGCTTGGATGTGTGCCCTTCAAGCCCACTCGAAGATAATCAACATCACCCCTTCATGAAGTCCTCGTGCTTCTATCCAAGATGATATCTTCCTATAACTCATCCATGTACTCAGGTGTAAACTCATCAAGTGAAGGTATTGAAACTTCCTCATCCTGATCCATGATCATGGGAGGCTTAAAAAATTTCAAGTTCTCTATGTTCACAATGGAGTAAATATGAATATAAGGTGGAAGATCTAAACGAAAAGAATTAGTGTCTCTTTTCTCCAAGATAGTGAAGGTTCCATATTAGATAGGCTTGTGTTTCTTTCCTCCATCCTTCAATCATTCCTTGTTGATATGAAGCCATACCCAGTATCCAACCTAGAACTGATGATCAACCCTATGCTTGTCATGTTGAGATTTATACTATGCTTGACTCTTCTCCAACTATTCCCTGATTTCCTAGTGTATCTGTTGAATACTCTATATGAAATTGCGGGCTCTTTCCTCTATTCGTTCTTCATTCACATCGACATATCTCCCATACATCAAGTCCAAAGGAACCTTAGCTAGGTACCTAAAACATGTCTCAAAAGGTGAACTCTAAGTGGAAAAATGTAAATCTCGGTTATAAGAATGCTATACATAGGGTATCTATTGATCCCATAACTTAGAATACTTGTTGCATTAGCCTCGAAGAAAAATTACCACTGGTCTGTTTACCACCTCTGTCTGTCTGTCGGTCTGTTGATGGAAATAAATGATCCTCTTCAATTTGGTGTCCATCATTCTCCACAAGCTAGTCCAAAAGTCCCCAAGGAATCGAGTATCTCAATATGAGACAATGGGCGTGGGTAACCCAAAGTGAACCCAAACATACTAAAAGAAGAGATTAGCATTTTTCTCAGCATTGATCTTCTTTTTACATGGCATCAAGATACACATCTTTTTGAACCTATCCACTACAACATACAAATAATCATGAGTCATGACCCTATTTGGTCATTGGTAAACGCCCTACAAAATCCATGGAAATGATTTCCCATGGATGGGATGGAACAGGAAGTGGTGAGTATAGCCCCAATTTTCTATTAGTGGGCTTACAAGTAGAACACGTCACACACCCCTTTACATATTTAGTTACAATTGCTTTCATCTGAGGCCAATAACAAAACCTCTGCAAATGAGACATAGTTTTTCCCACCCCAAAATGCCCAGATGCAAGAGAAGTATGATATTCTTGTATTACATGGACTCGTTCACTTGTAGGAATACATATCTTCCCAAGATGATAGAGTAATTTTCCATACAAACAATAGTTCTCTACCTGTGCACCATGGGTTAACTTCTCATATACTTCTTTAAAATATTCATCGATGGCATATTTACCTACATAGATATCATTAGATAAAGAAGTATTCTTCAAAATAATAGAAGAATCAATAGGAGGTCTAGAAAGAATATAGGCTACCTTGCTACTTGTACCCTTCTTGTACTTGATTACCAAATGAAATTGTTGTAGAAAACCCATCCATTTGTAGTGCTAAGATTGTTGCGGTTTGGTTTTTGCTTGAAGATATTGTAAGGGTTGGTGATATGTATGTATAATTGTTTCCTTCCCTAATAAGTAGTGCTTCCATTTATTTACGCTTTGGACTAATGCATATAACTCTTTATCATATGTAGGATAGTTAACAACAATTTGGTTAAAAGTTTCAGAGTGGTAACAGATAGGCTTACGATATTGAATCAATACTACACCCATGGCATATCCATTGGCATCTGTCTCGATATCGAATGACTGTTGAAGATTCAGCAGTGCTAATACTGGTGTGATATTGATCTTCTCCTTCAAAATGTTGAAATTTTTTTGTTTCTTTCCTTCCCACTGAAAATTGTTCTTCACACTAGTTAATGCATGCAAATGAGCTACTATAAAGGAAAAGTTGGGAATGAATCTCCTCCAATATTGGAATGCACCTGAAAAGCTTCAGATCTCAGTCACACTTTTTAGCTTAGGCCATTTTACAATTACATAAATTTTGGAAGGATCAATCTTCAATTGTCCTCCTCCCACGATATGACCTAAGTACACAAGTGTAGTCTTGCGAAATTCACATTTAGAAATTTTTACATACATATTTTTCCTTTGCAAATTATCCAATACCTGCTTTACATGCCTTACATGTTCATCCCAAGTCCCGCTAAAAAAAAGAATGTCATCCAAATACACAGTCACAAATTCATCCAGGAAAGTCTCGAATAAATCATTCATTACACACATGAAAGTTGTCAGAGCATTACAAATCCAAAACAACATAACTAACCACTCAAAAAAACCATGTTTGGTTTTAAAGGCAGTCTTCCATGCATCATGTTCTGCGACCCTAATTTGATGATATACACTACACAAATCCAACTTAGTGAAATCAATAACATTCTTCAATTGATCAAGTAAATCATCTATAAGAGGAAGAGGGTATCAATTCTTCACTGTGATTTTATTTAAAGCCTAGTAATCAACACACATTCCCCATGTGCCATCCTTCTTTGGCACCATCACGATCGGAGAACCACAAGGAGATGAATTGGGCCTGATGACCCCTTGATCTAATAAGCTTTATACCTGCTTCTTGATCTATGTCATCTCCACAATTGACATCTTGTACATGCCCACATTAGGAAGAGGAGGATCTTGTTGAAGATGTGTCTCATGTTGGATTTGCCTCTTAGGAGGTAATCCATCTAGTTCTTGAAAAATATCATCATACTTAGAAACAATATCAATTAATTCATTTTTATGAGATGGATCACACCCTTGGAAAGTGTCGGATGTCCCAACATCTCTATCTTTGATGACCATGAGTACATATGTATTATTAGTGGTTATGAGTCTTTTCATTTTCCCTGCACTAACAAGTGTTGTATTTACCCTCATGTTGTGATCTCTAACAATATATTCCACTCCCACTTTAGTAATGTGGTATTTGTTCTCATGATGAAATAATACTTATTTTCTTTCATAAAGATAAGGACTTCCCAACACTATGCCACATACATCAAGTGGTACAACATCCAAATCCACTTCATCAATCAACTTTGAAGCAATAGCAAATATGATCCTACATTGTTTGGTAACATTTAGTTTTTCTTTATCACATACCCAACCAAGAGGATAAGGATTTGGATGTGGTTTCGTTACAAGACCCATCTTCTTGACAAGTGCTTCATATATTAAGTTTACTTGGGAACCTAGATCAAATAATGTATCTATCTTAGTATGTTTAGATACAACTCGTATATGAAATAGCCCATCCCTCTTTCACTCATCCATATGAGATTCATTATTGGAACTTGATCTAGCATGAAGGGAATCTTTATCTTGTACTCCAACCGCTATGATCTTTCCTTCATCTCCTAAATTGGAACCAATATCTAGTTGTACTGTAGGAACGATCTTTGTCTTCCCCTTTCCACTATGCGGTTTCCAACAGTGTTCTTCATCTTGACCGCCCTTCTTGCAATGAGTGCAAGATGGTTTTCCTCCTCTCATTACTATAGTGGTCTTCTTGTCCTTCCTTTTGAACTTCTTGAAAGTATTGTGTGGCAACTTGGAAGGTTTCTTCGTGGGATATTCTTGAACATGTTTCCCCTTGTTCTCAAGGTGAGTGGCTTGCACACAAACTTCATCAAGACTAGTGGGTTTAAATAAGAGCAAAGTATGATGAATATAATTGTGAAGTGCGCCAATATACTTCATTAAAGTTTTATAAGAATCCAAAGGAATTTTCAATGTGAGAGCTTTCTTCCTAAATTATTCTATGAAACTTTGTACAGTTTGACCTTTAATCTTCCTCAAAGTTTGCCATTCCATCATTGCTTTATGTAAATACCCTAATGGATAGAACTGCTTCCTTATTTCTATTTTAAATTCTGACCATGAGGAATGAAGATTACCACACTTACTTCAATCATGTAGCTTGCTCTCCCACCATATGAGAGCGATGCCTTCCAACTGAAGAGAAGCTAGTTTCACTTTAAATTCCTCTTTGTCAATATGTTGAACACAAAAATATACTTCAACCTGTCGGATCCAATTATCTAGTTTTTCAGGATTAGCATCTCCATTAAACATAGGTAAATAAAACTTTACATCAATCTTTAATAATGGTTTCTTAAAACAAGATTTATGGCTAGAATGTTGAGAGTGATGAGAATTCTCAAAGGAAGAAGAACTATAACTTGAAGGCGAAGATGGAGGCTCAAGAGGATCTCCTCCATCTCCTTGGTTTATTGAAGCATCATCATCTGGTGGTGCTTCCTTTTTCCTTCCTTTCTTCTTCATCCTCTTTGTTGACGATTAAAATCGCAACGAAGTTTTCCCACAAAGTGTTGCTAAAGCCTATTATTATAAAAGCTAAATAATACTAGTAGGTGGGACTCCCTTGTAGATTGAAGATGGGGTCTGGTTCTTATTTGATGTTGTGTTACTATTCAACACTGCTTACATGGTGATATAATCTTGGTTTATTGGTGATGGAGAAGGCATGTTCTGTGTTTTTTTGCTGCTCTAGGATCAAGTTTTATTTTACAACTGCCTATGTTATCCTTGTTATCACTGTTATTTGTTATTGGATCTATTACTAGGAGACCTATATAATAAACATGTTATAAACAACACATACAAGCAATTGGAAAGAAATGAAAAGTGATGCAACAAATGCAAAAGGAAGAATTTAAACTATGTTATATGCTACTCTACATGCATTGAATTTTAATGGTCATTATTTAAACCTAGCAATAAGCTAATGGTTAGCGATTTGTTGAGTTATATGAGACATAGTTGATTTATGTTATGACATAAGTTAGAAGTCTGATATGGGTCTCACTATTGTTGATGGTTCAAAACATGGTTTACTTAATTGAATTATATAGTTTATATGTACTATGGTCAAGTTGTAAATGGAAGGTATGATGTGGGTGGCGCGTTTGACAAGTAATAGATGCCAATTCCAATGCATGGTTTAAATGGATGGTTAATGGCTAATGGTTGGCATTTAATAATGAATTAATTGACTATGTGTGGAAATGACATGAATTTACTGCATGTCACCCTTACTCCTTCTGTTGGCCACCACCCTAGTTGGGCTATTGTTCAACCTTGTTGTTGTGGTTATGCTCTGATTTTCAAGCAGGGAGGAACTACTCGGCCAACTCACGTTTAAAGTGCTTGGATTACAGGTATGTCTTTTTTTGGCCATCCATGAGTCTACTCTATTTATGAAATGGATATTGGATCGAATGTATGGGTTGTGATTTCCTTGAGTATTGAAACTGTGTAAAATTGTGGTTTTTGGAATGAAGCATTGATGGTTTTATCTACAATGATGTTAAAGTCATAGTGCTATTGGTCATCTTGGGTGTTAGCAGCCATAAAGTCTCTATGTCATCCTTGTTGGTTTAGTTGGAGGGTTTCGTTTGGTCTTGAGTGGATGGCTTCCTTCATGCATTCGTATCACCATGCCCAATCTTTGGTTTTCATGGGGTTTAATGGTTGGAAGCACTTTGTGTCACTGTGCTTGTTAACTTGGGCATTAGGTTGTTGTTGCTAGTAATGGTCACACAGTGGATTATATTTTTTCTTCTTGGCCCTGTTTGTACCTCAGTGTTGTTGTTGGTTGAATGGAGAGCAACGAGAGTTATACCCTACATGTGTTAAGTATTATTATCAAGCTAAATTGGGGTCTCACTCCTCTGTTATATCCTCTCCTGTCATGGGTTTTTTCACCCTTCCCATAAATTAAATGGTGGTTTTCTATGTGTGTACACCATTGGTCTCAGAGGTTTTCACCATTGAGAAGAGGCGAGTTTAGTCTCCATGTGTTGGCCACATATCAAACCCTCAAATCCTCGAGTCTGAGAGTGGATAGAGAAGACCGTTGTGCCCTATCGGGTTTTCTATTGGTTGTTATAGATTGGTATGTATTGTCTACACAGTTTATTACCATATCACTCAGTTGATTATATTACAGTGGTGTTGGTTTTAGCATCTAGTCTATGAAATTGTTATTATTGGGTGGATAATCTCAGCTTGGTTAATCGGAATGAGTTATTCGTTGTTGTCCTTGTGTTTACTAAATTGATAACACAACACTGTTTTTAGTTGATCAATGCACAATGATGCTCCGCGCTTGATCCATGGGTATGAGTGGCGTTCCTATAAGCATGAGTCAATGATTACTATAACTGTGTGTTTTTAATGGCCAAGTGATTATTGAAATTAGGGTTCTTATGGAATTTCCACCCACTGTATATGTTATGGTTATTTGGTTGCGTCATCAAGAATGGGAACAAGTTTTTACATAGTATGATTTGTTACAGTTTGATTGATTTGAGCAATTATGTTGCTATCTCCTTGTAGCGGATTGATAACTCGGCACGATAGGTTGACTGTGTGTTTAAATTTGCCAAATGGGAATCTTGCTTCGTGGTGTTTATGGTATGGCTTCTCATTGTGTATGCTATGGATATATTTGGGTTTCACACTCAGAGATAGTCACAGAGTTTCAATCATGGCTTTGTTGCAATTCAATTATTTGTATTATGAGATCGGGTCAGTTGTTGATGCCTCGTTGAATTGGATGGATAGCCCAGATTTTGATTATTTAGATTCGAATAAAATTGGGCTTGTATGGTCACAGAATTACACTTGCATTGATTGAATTGTTTTTTGTTTTCTACAACGTAGTGTGAGTACGGGTGGTGACTGTTGGTTGTCTATTTAAATGGCGAGTCGGGGTTGTTGCAATTTAAATCTGGATTATTGGATTGACTGTCCACTATGTATGTTTAACGAATGCCAGGCACTTTAATAATGATAGGCACAATTGCATTGACAATATAACTTCATTGCAATTTTGAAACACGATTTTGAGTGTATTTGATGATTGAAGTAATGTGTGGGAAGTGGTTGTTTTGGTGATGAACAAAGTGGAAATGGTTACAATTATACATTTCACAATTCTCTTTAAATATCAAATGAATAAATGAAAGGAATAGGGCTCCCTTATAGAGTATTGTGGAATTCATATTCTCTTGTTGATGACATTGTCTAAAGTATTTGATTTCAAACAATGAGCAAGTTAATGCACAAAATTGTTTGAACTTTACACAACAATTATTTTGGGTCTCAATGGTCATTTGGTTGAGATGTTTCTTTTTTTTAAAGAATGGTTATGGATCACTTGATTAATTTTATGAATAGTACCCGCTCTCATTCCCCACCATTATTTCTCTTTTCGCTATTTACAACCACATCGCCTTCCCACGTTCATTTTTCACTCCCTGTTCTAAAATTGATTACACTCAAGAAAAGGTTTGTGTTGAAACAATTGGTAGTACCGGTGTCTTGCTTGAATTATAGTGATGTTTTCTTTGGTTGTAGTTGATTGTTGTTGTATTTGAGCAGTAACCGTATGTTTTTCCCCCTAACCATATCATTTTTTTCTCAATACAAACCTCTCACATATCCTAGGACCCTTTATTCACCCCTTGCTCATTGATAAATAGTTAAACAATTTGTATGGATTGGATTGCATGAATCTGATAAATTGTTGAGCCAAATCTATTTTATATTTTAACAGTTGTCATGTATGGTTATTTAAAATACTATTTGCTAATCAATCATGCATGCAGGAATGAGTTTTTTCAGCCGAGTTAGCTATGGCAGAGGCAACAGAGGGAGAGGTAATTTGAACTGAGGCCCAAGAAGGACAAGGTTCTCCATACATTTTGATGTCGACTCACAAGAGTTAGGCCAGTTGTTTCAGGCCAGATTTTTCAATTGGATTGGGAAAGGAGTGTTCCAACCTAGGCCTGAAAGGCCTCCCTTCCAAGTTTCGCAAGCCCCTGGTAACCCTATGCCTCCTCAATTCTCATTGCAACCCAAGGTTCTTGAAAATGATGGATGGCAATAGATTGTCCACCCAGTAGTCTCCCAACATTGTGGCTGGCCTAGTTTATCCCTACCTACTAAATTAGGCCATTGTCCAAGCTTCCCCCCACTCACTAGTGTAGTCCTCTCATGCTAGCAAAAGGTTGAAAACCGAGGCCCACCATTCCCTTGATAAAGGAAAAGCCATTGCTTCCCCTTCCTCACCCTCCAATGGCTCTAACAAATTTGTGTCTTCCCGGATGCATTTGAGGGGCGATCGTTCCCACATGATCAGCGAGATTAGGCCTAAAGGCTCAGCACAGCTAGAGGAAAATTCAGGAAAATCAAAAGGTGACAGCAACAATCAAGGAAATATTGCATCACAAAGTGGGAAATATGGATTTTAAGTTGTATTCTATCTATTGTTAATGATAGTTGACTTCAGGAATTTTTGGACAACATGTTTTATTTTGGATATATGAGTAATATTTTTTTTTGAAAATAATTTCAAATATCATGAGCTAAATTGTCAAATGTGGATATGTTGATGGGAGTCACAAGGAGGTGTGTTTTTATTAACTAACTAGTTATGTTATGATTGTTAAGAGATAAAAGGAGTGACAAGGAGTCCCACCTACTAGTTATTATTTATTATAACCCTTATTATGATTATTATTTTTCCCCCCTAACTAAAAGTTGGTTGAGTCTTTTAATTAACTTAACTAATGAGTTGGTTCAACTACTTCAACCAACTCTAATTTTTTTAAAGGAAAAAGAAAGTGAGGAACAAGAGGGGCATAGAAGCAGAAGCATACTAAGGTTTTCTCTTTGAGTTTATGTTGAGATAGTTTAGTTTTCATTCATTCATTTATTCATCATAAGCCTAATTCTCTTTTATGATAGTAGGGTCTTATTGTAGACAACAATATTTAGGGTTGGATTACATCATTCAGGAACTTGTTTTTTAGAGGTGTTGATCTATCTTTGATAGTCTATGTAGACTTGTCTGTTTGTGAATTAGTTTTCATGACTGACAAAGGCTATTATGTAGAGTCGAGTGGGCAGCAATCTGTGGCAAGATGATCCAGATTTTAGAGTTTGGTTTTGGTTTTCTATCAAAGGCCCTTTTGTATGTTCCATCGAGGATGTCTAAGTTTGACTTTGGTCTAAAATTTTTGTATGAGATTTTGTAAAGAAAATGGATCTTTGGTGAATTGGAATGCAATAAAGGATTTATTTATGTATCATCTGTCATGATTATCATCTTGGTGTCTTTACTTATGTCTTTACATTTACTTCAGCAATTATTATATATCAGAAAATTACATAAAAAGTAAATTTCCAGCAGGATTTTCTATTTATAAAAGACTAGCCTAAGCACTTGTAATTAATACTTGTGAGTTAGGATGTTATTTTTGTTGGCTATAAACGTAGTGTTATATTCCCTTTTATTTTTCTTTAGCCAAGAATAATCTGAAAATGATTGAGTAAGATCATTTCATATCTTTTCCTTATGATTCATTTGGCGATAATACTGGGGAGATCTTTGATATATCTCTGGTTAAATTTTATACTCGATTTTCATCGATACATCTTTCTTTTTCTCATATTGATTCTTTTGACTGTTTTATTTCTTAATGAATGTTCCTGTTGTAAGGTATCCCAATATTGAGGCCGGTCTTCAAGACCAGACCAACATTGCTTTGAATCTGTTTAATACCATTCTAGACACTGACAATACCTGTGTTGAGCTTAACCATTCTTGGGCCACAATTGAACGAGATATTAGTACTCAAGAACAATTGGAAGCTAGATGTAGACAACCTGGAAATCAACAATAACCCTTTTGTTTCTTCAAGTTTTGGCCTTTCTTTCATCTCCTTAGACTCTTGTGTTTCTAGAAGAAGAAGAGGCTTGTCACCTGAAATCAATCCTATTGTTGAAATAGGAATAAGAAACATTGTGTTGTCTTCCCAACAAAGTGATCTAAGGAGGACTTTATCTGATTCATCCAGTTCCTATTTTTTTCCCTCATCTATCATCCACAAGATGGAATCTAGTGGTGGTTCTGGTGGCACTGGAAGTGCTCCGTCTTCTCAATATTCATCATCATTAGTTATAGGTATATTATATATCAACCATATCTCTATCCAATCTACCACCAATCCCACCAAAGTCATCAAAAAGTATGGTCTTTTTCAGTTCGAAGAAGACACCACAACCACACCATGGCATGTGTCCTCTCCTCTTAACCTAGCACCTACTACTTGTCCACTTCCTAAATTTAAAGAGCATCTTCCTAGGTTTTCAGGAAACAACATTGTCACCACAAACAAACACTTGGTGGAATTTTCTAATGCTTGTCATAACATAGGGGAAAATGACAATGATAATTGCATGCATTTATTTGCAAATTCCTTGGAAGGAAAGGATGTGACTGACTTGTTTGACCTTCCTCCAAAGATTATGTCTACTTGGGAGGAGTTAATCTATTGGTTTTGATCCACTTATGGGAAATCTAAGAGCCCATCCGAGAAGTTAAGGGAGTATAATAATGTTACCTATAAGGATGATGAGACTATCAAGTCCTTCAACTTACGTTTCACCAAGTTATACATTCAAATCCCCGAACTCATTCAACCTCAGAAGAAAGTCCCTTTCATGCATTACTACAATGCATTTCCTTCCCCTTACCATCATAAGATTGAGGAAAAATCCATTGGTAATCTCGGTTCCACTCTGCATACTTTTTCATAGTATGAAGAACAACTTGAAAGAATTGGTATTCCCCAGGGAGAATTGGTTAGAAAAACAAACATGTTTTCACTCTTACAGCTAGTACAAGATATGAATAATCGTATGATACCATTCGAGCGAAAGGGAATTGTCTCCCCTCTCACCCTTGGAGCCTCATCCTCTTCTGTACCCCCTTTTAGGAATCTGGTTGAAAATAATTTTCAGCCTAAATCCATCCTGCCTTGAAGTTGGTGTAACTTTTGTGAGGAACACCATGAAGAAACCACATGTGAGTTAAAGAAGAGTGCCAGAGATAATATATTTGGTAGAATACTAGAATATACTATCGTTGTCCTATATTTTGAAGAGCCATAATATGCCATGGTCATCAACACTAGGAACATAGCCTATGCTCCCAAGGTAAAATTTGATTCACCCCGCAGTTCTTCTACCCCAAGCTCATCTTCAACCACTGCTACTCTCTAGGTTCCTAAGGTTCCTGAGAGTCAAGGAATAATTCCTCCTCTCCCCTCTTCCAAATACAATATCTTGAATTAGTTTTCCAACATCAAATAAGATGCAACCCTTCTAGACATGGTTGACGTCCCTAAACAACAAATGCATCTGAAACAATTCATGGAAGGAAAAGCTTTCGTCATAACTAATCTTTCTGAAGAGGTAAATGAACATGATTCTTTTGTAAATAAAGTAGGTGTACATAACTTTAGATACCCTATAAAAAATCCCCCTTTTTATATTTCTTTAAAGATTATGGGTAAGATTGCCCATTGCTACCTCATTGATGGTGGTTTGGGCCCAAGTGTTATGTCGAATATTATTATGAAAGAGATAGGTTTGTCTTGTACAAATGAAAACACCAGAATCATGCTCTCCTATAATATTCTACAACAAACAACCATAGGAGAGATTAAGGATGTGACCTTGGTTTTATGTGCTCATCTTGAGATAAGGACAACCCTTAGCATTCAGGTAATTGATATTCCTGTAAGAAATTACTCAATTATCTTGGGAAGAGATTGGAAAGCCTTAACAAGTGGATACCTCTCACTCGACGGGACACATTTATCTATTCCTCGGAATGGTAAGAACATTATAGTCCTTAGAGAGGGAAGAATTCCACCCTACATAGAGAGTGTTCAACAATCTAGCATAAACTATATCAAAGAGGACCAAGGATTCTATTCCATCTTTTCTGAAGAGGATAATATTCCTTTGGAAAAAATCGATTTAGATGATGATATGTGGCATATGCGTTTTAATGGTTCATGCTCTAATGAAGGTAATGGGGATGGAATTATCTTAGTTTCCCCTACAGAAAAAAATTCATAATCTGTCTTACAGGTTAGAGTTTTCTTGTACAAACAATGTCACTAAGTTAGAAGCTTTATTATTAGGCATTGAAAACTCCCTTAATCTTGGTTGTGGTTACCTTTCATTTTTTGGATATTCTGAGCTTGTTTTGAACTTGATACGTAAAATGTGCTCTCCTAGAAATAAGATGATGGAACGATACTCCCAAACTATTTGGGTGCTTATCTTGAACCTTCTATCTTTCAACATCACTCATGTTAAAAGGGAGTTGAATTCAATGGCTGGTCGGTTAGTTGTCTTTGCAGCTTCTCCTAATCAACAACTTTTTCCTCATAGGCCTGATTGTTCTTTTCAAACTCTATATCGTCCATATATCCCTGACAATGTAGGATCTTGGAAGGCCCTCCCTAATGTCGAGAGCATGTGTGCTTTCATTCAAGATGAACCTCTTAGGCCCGAGGAGATTATATTCATAGAAAAAAATAAGGTTCCTAGGGGCTTGAATCCTCTTGAGAGTTTGTTTTCATCGAGTGACGTAGGAAATAAAGAAAAATAGAAAGAAGAGGAGTTATGAATGAAGGTGGGTGAAACCATCCCCTTGAACATTGGGGTACTCGAATCTTCAAGAAATGTTAACATAAGTACCCAATGTTCCGAGAAGGAAGAAATGAAGTTTGCCAAGCTACTTGGTGGATTTCAAAAATTTTCTACTTGGCCTTATAAGGATCTTCATGGTTTTGATCCCGGTCTCCTACAGAAGGCTATTTCCATAATGAAAAGCATAAATCCAGTTATGTAGAAACAAAGGTCTATTAACCTTGCACTTAAACAAACCTTTCAAAGGGAGTTGGGAAATTTATTAAGGGTTGAGATTATTGTTTTGGTCCACCCTAGATGGGTTTCAAATTGGGTACGTATTTCGAAGACCACTAATCATATTATAACTTACATTAATTTTCAAACTTTCAGGCAAGATATTATGAGAAATCCTTTTCCTCCTCTTAGTATGGAAATGGTTCTACAGCAGGTCGTAGAGTCATAGTTAAGGCCCTTACTTGACATCTTTCTGGGTTGTAATAAAATCAAGGTAAAAGGGGAAAATGTTCACAAAACCACTTTTATCACTAATTACGGTACCATGTCTTACAAATGCCTATTTTTTGGCTTACTTGATACAAGTATTTCCTTTAAAATACCTATGCACATGACTCTCTATGAATTGGTTAGTCTCCATCTCTTTCTCGATGATTTAATTGTGTGCATCAAGGGGCTGATAATTACATCAGAATTCCAAGTGTTGGGTCCTTTCCAAATTACTTTTTTCTTAGACACTATGATGCAGGAGAATCACGAGCGAAGCACAAGCGTGGACGACATCTGGGTGCATTAACACGCATTTTGAAATATTTTGAATTTCAAACTGATCAATGTATTAATGTGATATTTGACAGAAGCTTTTAAGTTATAAATGTCTTTAAATGTTTGGAGGTCGATCCATCATGGAAGATGATTGGGGAATGTATTTTTTTTTATAGATCGGATCGCAATACATATTTGGAGGTTGCACTCTTATCTTTCTGATGCAATATTTATTGTAATAGGCATTAAATATTTGATAGCATTTAATTCCATTGAAGATAGTGTAGAGTAGTTGGAGGGAATTATCGAAGAGAGCCTCTTTGTGTAAAACTTTGTAATATTTCCCAGTAATGGTTGTTGATGGTTGATAGTGGATAGTTTTTATTGATTATCATAGTTGTTGTGGAGAGAGGTGAACATAGAAGCATCTGAATCCATCTCGTATAGGTTAAGGAATGGTGAAGAAAAGTGTATGTATGTAGCAAGTTCCAGTTGGATGAATATAACAGAGATATATTGTCCCAATTGCGTGTATTGGTATGTATCTATCTAAATGAATGGTATAACTTTTGTTATTTTTCAATTCTCTTTTATTTCTATTCTTGAATCCATGACTACATTTGCTTTGTTGAATGTATGATTCATTGTGAAGAGTAGATAAGTTTCAGGTATGTATTTTCATTTGAGTGAGTGCAAGGTGTGCATAGTGTTTGCAAGGAGTGCGTGATTGAGTCTGCTCAGACTCGAAAGCTCAGAAGAGATAGTGAAACTTATATGTATGAAAGGAGTGCATCGATGTTCGCAAGGAGTGTGTGACAGAGTTTTCAGACTCGAAAGATCAGGGAGGATAGTGTGATTCAATCACGAGAGATAGAAGTGGTTGGAGAATAGTCGCAAGGAGTGCGAAGTCATCCACAAGAGTTGAAGTGTGGAGGGAAAATTTGTTGTAAGGTGTACACAGATCGAGTTCTCGACTAAGTGTCAAAGAGATTGTTCAAAGGAACAAAGGAAAAACGAAGAAGGAAATCTTAGAAGGGAGACTGGTGGAAATCTTCAAGGAAAGGAGTCCTTGAACTTCTCGTAAAATCTAGTGAGAAAGATTCGTTCTTAGGAGGAGAAGAATGATCCTCAACTGTTAGATCTCATGAAGTTACAAGGAGGAGAACTGTGGAGTATTTAGGTACTTTGGAGGTTCGGCAAGTTGAAAACTTGACAAAGACCAAGCTGCACAGTCCAAAGTCACGATTCAATCTCGACCATTGATAACAGGAGAACATGTGGCAACACGATCTAGGAATTCGGGAATCGGTAGATTGGAGGTTGTGAGTGAAAGGCCTTGAGTTTTGTGAGGTCCCGAAGTTCGAACCATTGTGGGACCAGCAAATCCAAGGAGACACCGGTGTGAGTCCGGAGACTCGGAGTTGAGTGCTTCAGGAAGGAGTGAAGAAAGGATTTAGGATATCCCTGAAATCTAAAACCATGAAGGAGGTAGACCCACGGTCACAGTCATGGCCACTCACAGAAGGAGTTGTGTGTGTGGGTAGAATATTTTTGGGTGCCGTAGGGACCCAAGGAGTCACTCTGACTCAAGAATTCAACGATCCAAGACCAGGAGGTGAATCATCACTTTGGAAGGAAGGGGGGTTTGAACCACACTAAATATTACATTTTAAAGGATTTACAGAAGCAATTGTTTTCCTACAGTGATAACAACCCTTGCTTGAAATATTGTGAGGTACCAATGTGAAAATTTCTAATGTTGTCTGAATTTTGTGTATTCTAGTACTCTAGATCTGCTTTCATTTTTTTTTCTTCTTTTTCTTCTTAACTATAGTTTGATTTCTACTTTCTGGGTTAAAACCTTTCTTGTTGCTTTTTCATTTTTTTCTTTTATTATTGTTGTTTTAATTTCTGTAGTTTTACTTTTGTCATGATTTTTTTTCCTATCATCTTTTAGTTAATTTGGTCAAAATAAGATGTTGGATCAATTCTTCCACAATGACACTCATGCAAGTCATTGTTAGTCAATAAAAATCAAAATTACACAGTTGTTATGATGTCTCCTCTGAAGGACCCTCGAAATTGTTATATGTTTCCATTGTTGTCTTGTAAAGAATTGGTTATCTCCCGCTTCTTCTTGCCTTTTCTTCATCCATTGAGATTTTAAGAGAAAGTCCAAAAAAACATTTCTCTCCTTAAAGTTAAGAGAAGATTATGGTCGAATAATTATGCATACAGTGGTAAAAACCCCTCATACTTAACACTTTTCATGAATTACTCCCAATTTCCTGGTCATATTTCCATTAAATCCACTCACTTCCCCTTGTTTTGCAATCTTCCTGGTTATATCTTCTTGACCTATTGTTCTTGGTCTGTGAAACCATGATTTCTGAGTTCTAAATCTATTGAAAACTAATTTCCCAGTGGATTCTCCAGTCTGTTGACAATTAAAATCGCAATGAAGTTTTCCCACAAAGTGTTGCTAAAGCATATTATTATAAAAGCTAAATAATACTAATAGGTGGAACTCCCTTGTAGATTGAATATCAAGTATGGTTCTTATTTGATGTTGTGCTACTATTCGACACTGCTTACATGGTGATATAATATTGGTTTATTGGCAATGGAGAAGGCACGTTCTATGTTTTTCTACTACTCTAATCTCAAGTTTTATTTTACAACGACCTATGTTATCCTTGTTATCACTGATATCTGTTATTGGATATATTACTAGGACACATGTATAATAAACATGTTAGCAGCAACACATACAACAAATTGGAAAGAAATGAAAAGCAATGCAACAAATGAAAAAGGAAGAATTTAAACTATGTTATATTCTACTCTATATGCATTGAATTTTAATGGTCATTATTTAAACCTAGCAATAAGCTAATGGTTAGATATTTGTTGAGTTATATGAGACATAGTTGATTTATGTTATGACATAAGTTAGAAGTCTGATTGGTTCGATACATGGTTTGCTTCATTGAATTATATAGTTGATATGTATTATGGTCAAGTTGGAAATGGAAGGTATGATGTGGGTGGCACCTTTGACAAGTAATAGATGCCAATTCCAATGCATGGTTTAAATGGATGGTTAATGGATTAATGGATGGCATGTACTAATGAATTAATTGACTGTGGGTGGACGTGATGTGCATTTATTGCATGTCACCCTTACTCCTTTCGTTAGCAGCCACCCTAGTCAGGCTATTGTTCAACCTTGTTGTTGAGGTTATGCTCTGATTTTCAAGCAGGGAGGAACCCCTTGACCAACTTTCGTTTAAAGTGCTTATTTATAGGTATGTCTTTTTTTGGCCATCCATGAGTCTGATCTGTTTATGAAATGGATATTGGCTCGAATGTATGGGTTGTGTATTCCTTGAGTATTGCAACTGTGTAAAATTGTGGTTTTTGGAATGAAGCACTGATTGTTTTCTCTGCAATGATGTTAAAGTCACAGTGCTATTAGTCATCCTAGGTGTTAGCAGCCATAAAGTCTCTTTATCATCCTTGTCAGTTTAGTTGGAGGGTTTCATTTGGTCTTGAGTGGTTGGTCGCCTTCATGCATTTGTATCACCATGCCCAGTCTTTTGTTTTCATGGGGTTTAATGGTTGGAAGTGCTCTGTGTCACTGTGATTGTTCACTTGGGAATTGGGTTGTTGTCGCTATTGATGGTCGTACAATGGGTTATATTGTTTCTTCTTGGCCCTATTTGTACCTCAGCATTGTTGTTGGTTGATTGGAGAGCCACAAGGGTTATACCCTATGTGTGTTAAGTATTATTACCAAGCCAAATTGGGGTCTCATTCCTCTGTTATAGCCTCTCCGGTCACGGGTTTCGTCACCCTGCCCACGAAGTAAATGGTGGTGTTCTCTGTGTCTACACTGTTGGTCTCAGAGGTTTTCATCATTGATAATAGTTGAGTTTATTCTCCCTGTGTTGGACATAGAGAAAACCCTCAACTCCTCAAGTCTGATAATGGATAGAGAAGACCATTGTGGCCTGTCGATTTTGCTATTGGTTGTTATAGATTGGTATGTATTGTCGACAAAGTCGATTACCAGCTTGCCCAGTTGATTATCTTACAGTGGTGTTGGTTTTGGCATATAGTGTCTGCAATTTTTATTATTCGGTAGATAAGCTCAGCATGTCTAATTGGAATGAATTGTTAGTCATTGCCCTTGTGTTTATTAAATTGATAACCCAACACTTCTTTTAGTTGATCAATGCACAATGATGCTTCGCGCTTGATCCATGGGTATGAGTGGCATTCCTATAAACACGAGTCAATGATTATTGTAACTGTGTGTTTTTAATGGCCAAATGATTATTGAAATCGGGGTTCTTATGGAATTTCCACCCATTGTATACATTATGGTTATTTGATTGCGTCATCAAGAATGGGCACAAGTTTTTACATAGTATGATTTGCTACAGTTTGATTGATTTGAGAAATTATGTTGGTATCTCCTTGTAGTGGATTGATAACTCGGCACGATAGGTTGAATGTATTTTTAAATTTTACAAATGGGAATGTCGCTTCATTGTGTTTATGGTATGGCAGCCCACTGTGTATGCTATGGTTATTTTTGGGTTGCGCACTTAGAGACAATCACAGAGTTTTAATCATGGATTTGTTGCAATTCGATTATTTGTATTATGAGATCGGGTGAGTTGTTGATGCCTCATTGAATTGGATGGATAGCCCAGCTTTTGATTATTTAGAGTCAAAGAAAATTGGGCTTGGATAGTCACAGAATTACACTTGCGTTGATTAAATTGTTTTATGTTTTCTATAGCGTATTGTGAGTTGGGGTGGTGATCGTTGGTTGTCTGTTTAGATGGGGAGTCAAGTTTGTTGCAATTTAAATTTGGATTATTGGATTGACTGTCTACTATGTATGTTTAACGAATGCAATGCACTTTAATAATGACAGGAACGATTGCATTGACAGTATAACTTCATTTCAATTTTGAAACAAGACTTTGAGTGTATTTGATGATTGAAGTAATGTGTGGGCAGTGGTTGTTTTGGTGATGAACAGAGTGGAAATGGTTACTATTATGCATTTTAGAATTGTCTTTAAATATCAAATGAATAAATGAAAGGAACAAGGCTCCCTTACAGAGTATTGTTGAATGCATATTGTTTTGTTGATGACGTTGTCTTAAGTATTTGATTTCAAATAGTGAGCAAGTTAATGCACTGAATTGTTTGAACTTTACAAAGCAATTGTTTTGGGTCTCACTGGTCATTTGGTTGAGGTGTTTCTTTTTTTTACATAATGGTTATGGATCACTTGATTGATTTTATGAACTGTACCTGATCTCATTCCCCACCATTATTTCGATTTTCACTAATTACAACCCGATCGCCTTCCCACATTCATTTTTCACTCCCTGTTCTAAAATTGATTACAGTCAAGAAAAATTATGTGTTGAAACAATTGGCAGTAGTAGTGTCTTGGTTGAATTATAGTGATGTTTTGTTTGGCTGCATTTTATTGTTGTTGTATTTGAGTAGTAACCGTATTTTTTCCCCCCTCATCATATCATGTTTCACTCAATACAAACCTCTTACATATCACATGACCCTTTATTCACCCCCTGCTCATTGATAAATAGTTAAACAATTTGTATGGATTAGATTACATGAGTCTAATACATTGTTGAGCCAAATATGTTTTATATTTTAAGATTTGTCATGTATGGTTATTTAAAAGACTATTTGCTAATCAAGCATGCATGCAGGAATGATTTTTTTCAGCCGAGGTAGCCATGCCATAGGCAACTGAGGGAGAGGTAATTGGAATCGAGGCCTAAGAAGGCCAAGGTTCTCCATACATTTTCATGTTGACTCACAAGAGTTAGGCCAGTTGATTCAGGCCAAATTTTTCAATTAGATTGGGCAAGGAGTGGTCCAACCTAGGCCTGAAAGGCCTCCCTTCCAAGTTCCACAATCCCCTGGTATCCCTGTGCCTCCTCATGTCACATTGCAACCCCAGGTTCCTGAAAATGATGGATGGCAAGAGATTGTCCATCTGACAGTCTCCTAACATCGTGGCTGGCCTAATTTATCCCTACCTACTCCTCCACTTATCAACCCCATTGTCCAAGATTCCCCCCACTAACCAGTGTAGTTCTTTCATTCTAGAAAAAGGTTGAAAATCGAGGCCCACCATGCCCTTGACAAAGGAAAATCCATTGTTGCCCATTCCTCACCCTCCAATGGCGCTGACAAATCTATGTCTTTCCAGATGCATTTGAGGGACGATCGTTCCCACATGATCGGTGATATTAGGCCTAAGGGCTCAGTGCAGCCAGGGGAAAATTCAGGAAAATAGAAAGGTGACAACATCAATCAAGGAAATATTGCATCGCAGAGTGGGAAATATGGCTTTTAAGTTTTATTCTATCTATTGTTAATGACAGTTGACTTCCAGAACTTTTGGAAAACATGTTTTATTTTGGATATATGAGTAATACCATTTTTTTAAATAATTTCAAATATCACGAGCTAAATTTTCAAATGTGGATATGTTGATGGGAGTCACAAGGAGGTGTGTTTTTCTTAACTAACTAGTTATGTTATGATTGTTAAGAGCTAAAAGGAGTCACAAGTGGTCCCACCTACTAGTTATTATTTATTATAACCCTTATTATGATTATTACTTCCCCCCCTAACTAAAAGTTGGTTGAGTCTTTTAATTAACTTAACTAATGAGTTGGTTCAACTACTTCAACCAACTCTAATTTGTTTAAAGGAAAAAGAAAGGGAGGAACAAGAGGGAGATAGAAATAGAAGCATACTAAGGTTTTCTCTTTGAGTTTATGTTGATATAGTTCAGTTTTCATTGATTCATTTATTCATCACAAGCCTAATTCTCTTTTATGATAGTAGGGTCTTATTGTAGAAAACAATATTCAGGGCTGAATTACATCATTCGGGAACTTGTTTTTCATAGGTGTTGATCTATCTTTGATAGTCTGTGTAGACTTGTCTATTTGTGAATTAGTTTTCATGACTAAAAAAGGCTATTGTTCAGAGTCGAGTGGGAAACAATATGTGGCAAGCTAATCCACCTTTTAGAGTTCAGTTTTGGTTTTCTATTAGAGGTCCTTTTGTATGTTCCATCAGGGATGTCTAAGTTTCACTTTGGTCCAAAATTTCTATATGAGATTTTGTAAAGAAAATAATTCTTTGGTGAATTGGAATAAAATAAATGATTGCTTTATGTCACATTTGTCTTGATTATCATCTTGGTGTCTTTACTTATGTCTTTACATTTACTTCAACAACTGTTATATTCAGAAAATTACATAAAAAGTAGACTTCCAACAAGCTTTTCTATTGATAAAAGACAAGCCTAAGAACTTGTAATTAATACTTGTGATTTAAGATGTTATTTTTGTTGGCTATAAACATAGGGTGATATTCCTGTCTATTTTTCTTTAGCCAAGCAGAATCTGAAAATGCTTGAGTAAGATCATTTCATATATTTTCCTCAACACTCTTCTCATAATCTCCATACATTTGTTCAACCATTTCTAACATGCAATAAAAGACCATGTGAAAGTTTTTCTCTTCTTCATCACACTTGTCCTCTTTTGCCATCTTCTTCATTCGGTATACACGATACATAAGTATACCTCATTCTAGAGTTAAACTACATAATATTTTCCAACTTGACCAAAATACATAAGTATACCTCATTCTGGAGTTAAACTACAAAATATTTTCTCATGTCAGAAAACTAACACCACCACTGCGTTCATGGTGTCGTTTTACCTAAAATGACTGTATCCATGCCTCAATCCAAGTCTGACACTTTCAGTGCCAAGAGACACCCCTGCCTCAGTTTTTGTGCATTGATCCTACAATTAATGACTGCGAAAAACTTAAAAAGCATGCCAATATCCGTACCAAAATCTGTACGGGTGCACTTGG
>JASDQU010817163.1:81350-92037 GCA_032191745.1 Picea mariana | reverse complement strand
GGAAATTCACGACGGTGGATGCTGAAGGCAGATCTGGAGGATTGGCCACTGGATGGAACTCTCAAAATGTCCAAGTTCTCAAAACCTAGGTTTGGGACTCAGGTCTTGGGATTACCTTTCTCCTCCTTGCTCTAAAAGAGACAGTCCACTTACTCAACATCTATGGACCCTATCTGAACAGGAAACCTTTTTGGGACACACTCCTGAAAAACTCCATCTTTAAAGATCTACTTATTTTAGGGGGGGATCTAAATCTCTCCTTAGGCCCCTCTGAAGCTTGGGGGGACAGTGTGAGAATCGACCCTTTGGTGGACTACTTCATCAACAAATTTGCAGAAGCATCTCTTTCAGACCTAGCTACACTTTCCCTAAAACCTACTTGGAAGAACAATAGAATCAGAACAAATGGAGTGGCTAAAAGACTTGATTGCTTCTTGATTTCTGAAACTCTTCTAATCAACTCCCTGACCTTAAAGTAGTGGATCATTTTTGGAGGTCTGTTAGATCACCACCCTATTTTTCTGGAGCTCAGACAGGATTAAGAAAAACCAACTAGCCCTTTCAAATTCAACAGAACGTGGCTAGAAGATGAAACCTGCTTAAAGTTAATCAAGGAACACTGGACTCTTTTTCGACAAGACATCCCTCAGTCAACAACTTTTCAGTTTGCTGAAAATTCAAGAAGAATAAAAGATTATGTAAAACCTTGGGCTACCCAAAAAATAAATCAAGAAGATAGGGAATTAAAATAAATCGAATTTGAGCTAAAAAAGCTCTCTGATGATTAAGGGGACCTATTGAGTACAACAGAGTAAAATTTCAGGTTACTACACCTGGGAAAAAAGAGGATAAAGCTGCTAAAAGAAAAAGAAGAAACTTCGAGGCTTAAATGCAGAGCTATCTGGTTGGAAAGTGGAGATGAAAATACTAAGTTCTTCCAAGACTTTGAAAAAGGAAGTAAAAATGTCAACACCATTTGGCATTTAAAAGACCAAGATGGAAATTTGGAATCCTCCTTTAAAGGGATGTCACTCTTAGGGAAGAACTACTTCAAAAATCTATTTAAAGCAGACAACCGAGATACAATAGAGGAAGTAGTCAAAGTGGCCCAATACTTCCCTAGATTTGTAGAAGAAGAAGATAACCATATTTTGATGAGTGAAATTATAGAAAAATAACTCCAAGAGGTATTGCACAGCTTCAAAAAGGATAAAAGCCCAGGCCCAGACAGATGGACTATAGAATTCTTCCTGGGATGCTATGAAATTTTAGGAACAGATCTGCTGAAAATGGTGGAGGATACAAGGATTTCACGTTGAATCCCTCAGAGTCTAAATGCCACTTTCATAGCTCTCATCCAAAAAATAGATAAATCAGAGAATCTGGATGAATTTAGACCAATATCACTCTGTAAATGTGCCTACAAAATTGTCTCCAAAATTATAGCGCGAAGATTTAAAAAAATCCTTTCAAAAAATATCTCAGAACAACAATTTGGGTTTCTAGAAGGGAGACAGATTCATGAAGCAATAGGTATAGCTCAAGAAGGCTTGCACAGTATGAAGACCAGGAAATTAAAAGGGGCAGTTCTAAAAATAGACCTCTCAAAAGCCTATCACATAGTTAGTTGGTTGTATATTCGGTTATTATTGACCCACTTAGGATTTGACGTACTATTCATTACTTGGATTATGAGTTGTCTTACTTCATCATCCTTTGTAGTTCTAATAAATGGCTTTGCCTCCCCCTTTTTTACTCTTGAAAGAGGGCTTAGACAGGGTTTCCCCTTGTCACCACTCGTCTTTCTCCTGGTAGCAGAAGGACTCAGTGGAGCTCTTACACAAAGCACCATTTCAGGTGAACTTCTAGGGATCAAAATCTCACAAAATCTGTCCCTTACACATCTCCTCTTCATGGATGATGTCTTAATTTTCATTGGAGGGACAAGAAGGGAAGATGAGACTCTAAGAGACACTCTTACACTCTTTTCAAAAGCTACAGGGATGCAAATAAATGATCGAAAACCATCACTTACTAGATTTCTACTTTCTGGGGAAGAAGAATCAACTCTTTTTAACTACTTTACTTTTGAAAAAAGAGTTTTAGCAGAAGGTTTAAAATACTTGGGTTTTAATGTAAAACCCAATGACTACAGGAAAGAAGATTGTAAGTGGTTGTTGCAAAAGCTGGACAAAAGAATAAATTCCTCGAGTCACTGGTGGCTATCATGAGCAGCCAGATTGGTATTGGTCAAATCGGTGCTGGAAGCCATCCCTATATAATGGATGTATCTCTCTTGGATCCCAAAAGGAATTATGAATGCTGCTAGGAAAATCTCCTCAAAGTTCCTCTGGAGTGGCAAATCAGATTCACATGTAATTCCTTGGGTTCATTGGGAAAGAATTTCCACACCAAAGGCCTTGTGGGGTTGGGGATTGAAAAAAATCTTCCACTTCTCCAAAGTGTTGGCAGCAAAAGGGGGATGGGGTCTTCTTAATACCACCTATTTTTGGACTAAATTTATCCAACATAAGTACATTGCACCAGTTTCAATTGAGACCTGGATAAGCTGCCAGCCAAAAACTTTGAAAGGAGCTTCGGTGATCTGGAAAGCTATCTTAAAAGCTTTTCCAATTATAGAAAATGGTTTAGCCTGGAACATTGGAAATGGAAACAGTCTCAGGATAGGCTTGGACCCTTGGTCAGGCAGTGATGGGAACCATTTACTTACTGAACAGTTGATCTAGTCGTTGCACTCTAGGGACATTTACTTCCTAAGTTCATTGGCAGACACTAATCACACTACTATTTGGGCCTAGGGATGGAAGGACCCTTTTAGTTTGGGACTCACTGAAGAAGATTCACGAGAACTGGAACACTTTATCCGAGGTCTTAAGTTGGCACAAATACGTCTATCAGACACTAAGGATAAACTTGTTTGGGATTCTGCACCGTCTGGATCCTACAAACCCAAGCTGGGTTACTTAAAGTGTCAGTCGGATATACAGGAGACTGTTTGGTGGTGGAACAAATTGTGGAAAGTCAAAAGACCAGAAAAAACGAGGGTTTTTATGTGGAATGTTCTCCGGAACAAGGTTCCGACTTGGGATAACCTTCAAAAACATAATTTTTTTGGACCTAGATGGTGTTCACTTTGAAAAACAAAATAAGAATCAACTACCCATCTTTTTCTGAATTGCAACTACATCCTCAAAGTTTGGCTGGAAATTTCGAAGCTGCTAAACTTACAGTGCTTATGGGAGGGAAGGAATATGGAACATTCCTGGCTACTATGGTGGAATAACATGTCTTACAAACACCTAAAAGCACTCCCCCTCTTGGTCATCTGGGGAGTTTGGCTGGCACGAAACTCCATCATCTTTAAAGGTGTACCTCTTCCACCAGAGATCTCGACAGCAAATAGTGTTGCCCACCTGCCCTCCTCTTCTTTGTCTCCTCCAAGCTCATCCTACAGATGGACACAAGAGTTAGTACTCAACAGGACTACCCCTTGGGGATTTTTTGATGGAGCCTCGCAACAAACACATTGTGGAGGGGGAGGTCTTCTCCACCTTTCATCCACACACTTTTTTGTCCCGACGACAGGCCTTGGATCAGGAACCAACAATTTTGCAGAACTAATGAGTTACAAACTACTCATTGGTTTTTCCATAGAAAAAGGTTTCCGAAGACTAAAAGTCTATGGGGATTCATTAAATGTTATAAATTGGATAAAAGGCACACATAGATGTATAAACATAAGACTTGCTAGATTGGTGGAATATATAAAACATTTGTAGACAAATTTTTATTTCATTGATTGCCAACATGTCTATAGAGAAAAGAATAAAGAAGCGAACAAGAGGTCGAAACAAGGGATCAGCTTGGGTGTGGGCCAATGGAAAATAGTTGAATACCACAATGAACAGACTAAAGAATATTGGCACAGTCCAATTTTGGAAAAAACCTCAAATTTTTTAACAACACTTTGAACAACACTTTGAAGAACATGATCTTCTTCGAAAAGCGACAATAATAATATATATCTCAGGCATACAGTATGTAATACAACAAAATATACAACAATACCATCTACAGTAGTAGTTTTGAAACAAAGAAAATAGCATATAGCTATAAGACTACAATGTAACATAATACACCTATGTTTAGGTGTATATACAGAATGTAATTTTGTTCCTAAAAGTAATAAAATTACGCTTTTTTTCCAAGGAAAAAAAAAATACAAATTTTCACTTTAAAAACTAAAACTCAAAAATGCTTAATAAATTATAATTAAAAACTAAATTAATTTAAATATATTTTATGAGATATTCTAAAGTATATATATGAATTAAATATATATATGATATGATTAAAATTATATAGAGATAGATAAATGCATATTTAATGAGGTAAATGTAATATGCCACGTATATATGAATATATAAAGATGATGTAATTATTATTGAGTACATCTAATTTGGATATATTAATGTGTATTTGGAAGATATTTTTTTAAGGAGTAATTATTAGTGAGGATATGCAATTTGGATGCATGAGTGGGTATAATGGTTAAGAACATGTGTTTCCTCCTAAGAGGTCATATGGAGGGAGGGGGTCTCATAGGCCAATTTGGTGTGGCTTGGTTGTGATCTTAAAAATAAATTATTATTATTATTATTATTATTATGAATGAGTATTTAAGTAGTTATTGTATAAGTCATCTCATTATTCTATAAGTTATGCTCTAAGTTCATATTTGATGTACGTTGTGTCTATCAATATTGAAACAATTAAATTTTTAAACATCTAAATTTATTTTTCCCTGCAAGAGCCTGACGCATATGCAAGGTGTCTTTGTCGGGCTTATCTCTGTCCGAGATAGCCTGCCTGAGGTCCTACAGGAAAGTCATCAGGAGGTCCACACATCACCATCGCTCTATTTCCTTGTTTTGTAGCACGATAATAACGGTCTTGATGTCCCCTATTCCACGCCTGAGGTCTTCCATGGACTCCTTTAGAGCTTCTCTTTATGCGCATCAAGAGAAATCTGAGGAGATCAGAGGGGGAGGTGGAGAGTCGGAGAAGGAGGTGGGACGGTTGGAGGAAGGAGCTGAAGGAAAGGGTAATGTGGAGGTGACAGGGGGAGGTGAAGGAGGAGGGTGGAAAGGGGGGAAAGGTTGAGGTAGAGGGCAGCGATGAGGGGATGGAGGAGGTGGAGCGAAGCCGAGGGAATTTGCTATGCTGTCAAACCATTCTATTTGACAGTGGGGAGAAGTTCGGGGTACTGTCTCAAGTCGATTGAGCAGGAGTGGGAGAAACAATGTTCACCAGGGTGGGGGCGAAATCGATTTCTAGAGGAGAGACACATCCTCACACTTCCCTTCCTCTAGCCATATACCATGCCACTTCCCTCTTCGATTTTCCCTTGAGACGAGGCATGGAAATGTCCTCCGAAAGCCAGAAATAGAACACGAAGGGGGAATGCGAGTGGTTTCTCGATGAGCGCAAGACTAAACAAACATAGTGACATTGCACAAACCATGAAGAGAAGCTAGAAGTCGAGGGCAATGAAGATTGCAGAAGCTCGAAACATAGTGGAAGGACGACATAAAAAACTGGGAGAGTCTAAGACTTTGGAGACCAAGGGCTCGAATGAGACTTGGAACTCCAAGGCTCAAGCCTTAAACCTCCATTGTTGGACTGGTGATGGGACTGGGACTTCGTCCAGCCCATCCCCATTAAAATTATCGTGAAGCAAGTAGTCAAGTGATAGCAGCGGGCACACATTGAGTGAGAGCCGAGGAGTGATGACTAGAGGTTTAAAATCATGAGGTGACAGTAGAGGGAGGGTATGCATGTTTCATATCCAGGTGGCAGGAGACCTGGACAGGTGGCCATCCCTCTGGTTTTCTGTCTGTTGAGACCATAGACACCCCATCTAGGAGCTGGTCCTTGTTATGAGCCATATTTCTGCAAGTGATCATGAAGGGGGGGTTGGAGAAGAGGCTAGAGAGCATGAGAAGTCTCATTCCTGCAAGTCTACCCCAAAGTTTTCCAAAATATCTGTTACTTGATTAGCTTTTCTTCATACATGGGAAGGAAGAATTACCCACTGAGGCTAGAGAATTGACTTGATTCTGATCATCCCATTCATGAGTCTCCAGGTTGGGTATATCTTCTCTGTATCTGCACCATTGAGAAGGTGAGAAAGGAGGTTAATGACTATTTTAGAATTGCCTTATACTATGAGGAGGGAAAGCCCTTGTTCTTTGGTTGCTTGTAAACCTTTGAGTAGTCCCCAGATTTTCGCTACATTATTGGTGTTGTGCCCCAGATTTTCGGCAGTGACGTGGAGGATATCTCCTTTACTGTTGCGAATGGATGCTCCATATCCGATAGGTCCCGGATTCTCCTTGGAGGCTCCATTGAAATTTATTTTATAGAAGCCTCTTTGCGGAGCTTCCCAGTGGGAGGGTTTTTTTTTTATGACTGAGACCTATAGAGGGGGTTGAGAGAAAGGGAGGGAAATTGAGTTTTTAGGAATTGAGGATGAGATTCTCATTCATTGGGCATTTCATATCCTGATTCATCCAATGGTGCAAGTGGATTGTTTCCTTAATACTGAAGTGGATTTTGGACCATACTTCTTGCCAATTCCGGGAGGTATATTTAAATATTCGTTGATTTCGTTCCTTCCAAATTTTCCAAAGAGTGATGCCAGGAAGAAGATGCCAAATTCTATTGAGTATGGGAGACTGAAACATTGACTCTCGCCATCCCTCGACTGTTTCTCAGATACCCATATGGTTCTTGTCTATGGTCCGCATGATGCTAGCACTGTGATCCTAGATACACGAACTATAGGAGCATATATTGAGAAGATGATTTTGTGTCTCCTCCTCTATACCACATAGGTGACACCAAGAAGGGCCAATAAAGCCTCTTTTCCTTAAGTTTTCCCAAGTACAAATTCTATTGTGCATCGTTAACCAAATGAAGGTGCTAATTTTTGTCCAAAGCTTTGCTCCCCAAATTTTTCCCCAGACCCCTTGTTTTGGTAAGGAACTATGACCTGCACTGAGGGAGTAAACTTCTTGAAAGTTGAATGTGCCAGTGTTGGTTTGACCCCATATGAGGATTTCCTCCCCTTGTTGGCTGAAGATTCTCCTTGAGCTGAGATGATCCAGCAGTGGTTGAAGATTTAACTCACGGGGGATCTTCAAATCCTCGTGGGTTCTTTTCCATTTGTGCCAACTGTCTCTTGGAACTTCCAAAATCCAGAAGTCGACCACATTATGGAGGCCTGCATCTGTAGTGAGGGGAATGAAAGTGCTTAGAATGGGATTAGATATCAGGGCTGGAAGTTGTTTCCAGGAATCACTCCAGAAGAGGGTATAAGTCCCACTCTACAATTCCCAGAAAGAGTGATTCATTATGAGTCCCTTTTTGTTCCTAGCAACGTTCCAAATAAGAGAACCTGGGCTCTGGACATTCCACCTACTTATATCCATTTCCAAAGTGGATGGGGTGTATGTTTTCCTCCATAGGCACGCCCAGAGGTCTTGCGGTCTTTTTAACCATCTCCACCAAATTTTTGCACTGAGGACCTTGTTGAGAAGAGATGGGTCTCTGAGACCGAGTCCCCCTTCTTTCTTCGGTCTACACACTTTTTTCCAACTGACCACGGTCATTTTGTGCCCCTATTTGGTTCCCTACCATAGGAAGATCCTTTGAATATTTCTTAAAGTGATAACGATAAAGTTTGGAGCCACAAGCACTGAGAAGACATATATCAGAAGGGCTTGGAGGACAGATTGAGGAGGATGAGGCGTCTAGGCAGATTGAGAAAGCGGAAGGACCACAAGGAGATTTTTTTTAGAAGATGGAAAGAAGAGTGTCCCAAGAGGTGTTTCTTAGTGGGTTGTCAATCAGGGGAATTCCAACGTATTTGGAGGGGAGGACGCTACGGGTAAACCCCAGTAGCTGTGTAATGTGGCGTTGGATCTGGATGGGCGTATTGAAGAGTAAAATTTGGGATTTGGAGAGATTGACCTCCATTCCCGAAGCATCGCAGAAAAGGTTGATGATAGAGCATATGCGAAGAGATTCTCGGACTGTGGGTACTCCCATTAAGAGAATATCATCCATGAACTGACTATGGGAAATTGGGGGAGATATTCCATGGGGGGTGAAACTAGAGAGGGAGTGATATGTAATGGCTTATTTAATGGCTTGGCTTAGCCCTTCTACCATTATGATGAAGAGGAAGGGCGAGAGTGGATCTCATTGCCTCATTCCTCTAGAGGGAGAGAAAGGTGTGGAGGGGACACCATTGACCAGGATGGAGAACAGGGCTGACGAGGTGAGATTGACTATCTAAGAGACCCACGAGGGATAAAAACAAAAGGCGAGAAGGGTTGATTTCATGTAGTTCCAGCTTAATCTATAAAAGGATTTAGATAGATCCAATTTTAGAAGCATACCTCAAGACTTGGTCATGTGAAGCGAGTGGATTACTTCGTGAGCCAGGATGACACTGTCCAGAATCTGTCTGCCCTCCACATAGCCCGATTGTTCCGAAGAGATGATGAACCAAAGAATATGTTTAAGGAACTTAGTGATGACCTTCATGAGAAGATTATAGATTACATTGCAGAGTGAAATAGGTCAGAAGTGAGAAGGGGAGGTGGCTTTTTTCTCTTTGGGAATGAGAGTGAGAAAGGTAGCATTGAGGGCTTGAAGGACTTGCCCAGATATTTTGGAATCCTCTATGATTTCCCAAACATCTTCATGGATGATGGTCTGGAAGTGATGGAATAAATCTGAGGTAAACCCATCCATCCCAATAACTTTGTTGAGCGGGGTGTCCCTTTGGGCTTGATCAACTTCTTCTTGAGTGATAGGGTTCATCAAAGCCTCGTTCTTCTCTTTTGTGACCTCCTTAGGGATGTGCTTGAGGATAGAGTCAATCGTAGGGGATCGATCTATGGGCGGTTCCGTAAGAAGGTTTTTGTAGTAAGAGAGTAATTCCTTTTCTATATTTGCATGTTGTTGAATTTCTAGTCCTTGTTCCGAAACCAGGTGAGTAATGTGATTTGTATGTCGATGTTGGACCATTGATCTGTGGAAAAATTTGGTGTTTTTTCCCCCTTCTCTGAGCCATTGGATGTGATATTTCTGTCTCTACAGGATTTCTTCTTGCGCTCATCTTTTTGCTAACTGGTTGTTAAGGAGAGCCTCTTTCTCTTTTAGAGAATTGCTGAGGCCTTGAGATATGATTTGATTTTGGAGGTTTTGTATTTTCTTATTGAGGATTTCTTGAGCATGAATGATGTTTCCAAAAGTAGACTTATTCCAAAATTTCAGATGTTGCTTGAGATTTTTTATCCTTTGTAGAAATCTGTACATAGGAGTACCTGTTGGGATTGCAACTTCTTTCCACCAGATCTTTATGTTATCTTGGAAATCCAGGTGTGTCAACCAGAGTTTTTCAAAGCGGAAGGGTTTCTTGCTTGGGGTGCCATTGATGTTTATCGATAAGAGAATATGCCAGTGATCCGATCCTGGAGTGTCGATCACAGTGGCATTCCAGGCCAACCCATCCATCATGATGGATTCTTAAATTAAAAAATGGTCTAGTCTACTAGATACATGATGTGTCCTCGAGCATCTATTTGACCAGGTGAAGGGACCGTTATATGTTTCTACATAAATGATATTCAATAGACCAATGGTTCGGTGGAATTTCTCGCTGTCATTTCCCAGCGTGCATGTGTCCCCACTTTTTTCCTCCAGAATATTATCATATTGAAATCGCCCCCAAGGATCCATCGTTGGGTGCTGATGTGATTGGAAATCCATTCTAAGTGGAGTAGGAAGGATTCCTTGTCTCCCGGTCTTGTGGGTCCGTAGCCATTCGTGATGAAGCCGTGTTTTTTTGAACCAATAAGACAGAAGGAAACTGTGATGGTCCATTTGGAGGAAAAAAAGTCATCCATTAATACCGTGACTAGGTTCTAGAGAATGGAAAGCACTCCCACTACCCCCTTAGCATCAATTTATACAAGATTGGCTTGTTTCCAACATTTTTTAAGAATTTGTGAAGCTTCCTCTCCCACGCATTTTGTTTCCTGCAAAAGAAGAATGTTTGGTTGTTCCTTCATTATCCTTTCTCAAAGCAGTCCTTGCTTACTTCTTGCGTTGAGACCCCTTCTATTCCAGGATAGCATCTTCATGAGGAAGATGAGGGTTGGAGGGGAGGAAAGTTGTCCGAGATCACATGGATCTGGCTCGAGTTCACTAGGAAGTTTCCCACATCTTGAATGAGCTGATGTTTTGGTTTCCTTCCTCTTTTTTTCTCATATTTTGTAGATTTCACTCATCCTTCGAGCTGCCTTTTTGTATTCTGAGATTTGTATTAGCATGGGCTGATCCTCCTGTTGATGAGTTGAGAAAGACTTTGTGAACCTTGTGTAATAGGTTCGGTGGAATAGTGTAGAGATGATGTTTTCGGTAGGCCTATTCCAGGTGTGCCATATCTATTCCTGCGAGCTCTTGATATTTCAGATCTATGTCTGGGTCTCTGATTTCCGGTCCAAGGTTTGCAGGAAGGGAGGTCTCTGAGAAGGGGATTTGGGAAGATCCTGGGGCTGAGGGGGTGGGTTCTGAAGAGCCTTGGACTTGT
>JASDQU010817163.1:67252-81270 GCA_032191745.1 Picea mariana | reverse complement strand
GGGATCCTCTAGAGTGGACTTGCTGGAGTTATTTAAAGGACATTCACGGAAGAGGTGACCATGTTCATGGCATTTTCGACAGCGGAAAAGGATGTGCTCGTAGTCTAGGGTTTGGGACCATTCTTCATCCTGATAATCTAGGGTTATGGCTCCAGGAAGAGGCTTGGAGATATTCAAATAGACACAGATTCGAGCATAGGAGGTATACCTTTGTTTTTTTGTTGCCTCCAAAGCTTTGACATAGATGGAAATCGTGTTGTCAATACTTGCAAGAATTTATTCTAGCTAGAACTCTTGAGGAAGCGAATATAGCCTCAGCCATACCGGTGCATGCATGAAATCTTCCTTCTCGGGGCTGAACCTTTCTGTCCAGAAATGAAGGAAAATACCTGTCGAGTTGTAAACGTATGGTCCTCCTTCAAAGATTTTGTTTATGTCCTCCAGGTTGTACAGGATGATAGTGAAGAATCCTTTTGATCCAAGTTGGAGGTCATAGTGGCCCTTGGGCTTCCGCCATTGTTGAATCCATTTGATTAAATCCTTTTCCGATGGCCATAATCCCAAAAATTTCCCTATCAGGGTGAAGTCCCTCATATATTGTTTCTGGTCTTCTATTCTTAGAGAGATGATAGTATATTTGGGAGCTATCCGAGCCTGCAGGATGCATTTTCCTAGTTCCGAGGTGAGAGCCATTTTTGAGTGGTTAGATTCCGGATCAATTTCCATCGGTTTGTCCTTCGACATCTCTTCCTCCAAGATGATGTGGTGCATCTATGCCGGAAGTTCACAGGTCGGGCGCTTGAAATGTTTGAAGCTTTGCTTCGGGGCCGTGGCGAAGTTGTAAGAGGGGTCAATAGGCCCCCCACCTCGGCCTCCATGGTCGCAACAGGATGCAAGGCGACGCACGCACAAGGGTCGTGGTTGAAACCCTAGCAAAGCTTGTTCTACTACATGAAAAATTGATGATTATGAATATCTAATAAATTTATAAATAATAAATTTAAATTAATTAAGCTAAATTATAAAAATAACAATAATTAAACATATTTTTATTCTTAAAAATAAATGGGAAGATATTACATAAATGTAATCACAAAATAATTAAAATAATTATAATGAAAATAAATAAATATAAATTATATGTTAATAATTTACTTAACCAGAAATTAGTGATATATGCGCTATTCATAATATTGTTAATTTTTTAATTTTTTTATAAATAACTTTTATGTTTGAATTTTATAAAATACATATATTATTTTAATAAAACAAATACATATACAAATATTATTGTACACCATTTATTTTTTGGGGTTTATAAATGGGAAAAATCACTAAACCCAATAATTAAAGTTATATGAAACATAAAAAAAGATGATGTTCAAAGTAGGCATTATGGGACACTATAATATAAGTTATATGAAACATAAAAAAATGATGATCAAAGTAGGCATTATGGGACACTATAATATTCCTATGTTTATGAAACTACAGTAAAATTCAATTTTTTTAAAGAGAGAAGGCTAAAGAATATGATATATTATTATTGCTATGTAAATATTTTAAAGGGAGAAGTTTAAAGAATATGATATATTATTATTGATATGTAAATATTTATTCAATAAAATTCATTTTGTTTATATATTTTAGTTTATAAATTTTAAAAATAATTATAGTATTGGATTTTTTTTAATGGGAGTGTTAAGGAGGTATAATGGGCATAGGGGATGTAAATTTGAGAGATGCTTGGAGATGGGTGATTGATGTAAGTTGTGTATGAGAAGATGAGAGGGGATATGACGTGGTTGAGGTAGTTATCATTTAAAGTTGTGTTTTCTTTTTAAGAATTTATTTGTGTTATCTTGTCATACAATGTATTTTAAGTTGGTTTGTAATGGCAAAGATATTGTTCATTATTTTGTTCTTTTATATTAGGTATTTACTTGTATTAATATTTTTAATGGGGAAAGGCTTGTTTCTATGAGGAGGATAGGATATAGTGTATTGCCCTTTGTATGAGGAGGATAGGATATGGTGTATTGCTTTTAATTTTGAGATTATAAGTTATAAAATTCTGTTGGATCTTTCTCTAGGATTCTCTAGATATACTGCAACTACAAACTTCACATCCATATAAGATAATAATTTCACATCAATATAAGATAATTTCACATCAATATAAGATACAAGTTTAAAATTGTAAACTAAATTAATGATATGGATAAATAAGATTTAAAAGGACAGAAGTGAGAAACACTTCCACACTAAACCTAGTAGAAGAAGGAAGAAAGATTTAATCCAAAAGTAAATAGCAAAGCAAACACACAATACACATATTTTACCTTGGAAACCTAAACGGTAAAACCAACATTCCTTGAACGTATTTCTTTCTTCTTGTCTTATTCATTCAGAATAGAGGTTACATGCCTAACCTTGGTCTACACCTAAGACACAATCGACATCATACCATCTTTGTTTACAAAAGAACAACATTGTAGCCAATCTGACTTACATCTACATTACCAACAACCTCTAAATGATTTCTCTAAAGATTAGATTTTACAACATTACAATACACCTTCTTTATAGGTTTTATAGTTGGAAAAATCCTAAATAAAGACACCCAAAAATTGTTACAAATCCACATAGATCATTGGATACAAATCCCATGAATCTCAGGATTCTGTTACAGTTGGCCTTCATTCAGTCTTCAGTCGGTTGTCACATGAATTCCTATCGACCTCTTGTTGGTCGACCTCTTTGACTCGTTGTTGATCATTTCTAATTCGACTTTTCTTGGTCGATCCACCTCGGCCTTCGACTTTCACTACAAAGTGTATAACATCCAAACATTACAAGACACTGAACAAGATCAAAATTAAAGAACTGGTACCCCCTACCTAGGATCGATTATTTGTTGGACCAGTTGCAGCATGTCAAGTACTTCACTAAGTTGGATTTGAAATTAGGATATCATCGGGTATGATTCAAAGAAGAAGATACCTAGAATATTGCCTTCAAGTCAAGGCAAGGTTTTTATGAGTGGTTGGTTATGCCAATCAGTTTCTGCAAATCACAAGCTACATTTATGAGACTAATGAATGATGTTTTAAGACATTATATTGATGTATTTTTTATTGTCTATTTGAATAATATATTTTTTTACAGTGCTACTTGGGAGGAATACATCTCACATCTTGTGCAGGTATTATTGACCCTGAAGAATCATCAATTGCAGGCCAATCTAATGAAATGTGATTTTTCTCAGTAGTCTTTGGTGTATATTGGGTATGTGATCGATGGAGGCAAGATCAAGAGAGATCCCACTAAGATTGAGGCCATCATGAAATGTCTGGTTCCTACAAACTACACATAAGTTAGAAGCTTTGTTGGGGAAACACAATACTTGCAAAATTTTGTAGCTTTGCTTTCAGTAATAACTGCACCACTCCATGCNATGGGGGGAGAATCAATAGAATTCATTTAATGAGTTGAAAAAAAAGATCAATTAAGCACCAATTCTTGCACTACCAAACTTGAAAAATCCTTTTGAAGTGGAGATAGATGCAAGTGGGTCTGTCATGGGAGAAGTCTTGATGCAGGTAGGAAGTATTGTTTGCTACCATGTCAAGTATTTCTTGGGGTGGTCCTCAACTACACTACCTACGACAAGGAGACCTATGCTTTGGGTACAAGCTGTCAAAACGTTGAAGCACTTATCTGATGGGAAAGGATACCATCATCCAAACAGATCACCAATCACTCCAATATTTATAGGTCCGGAGTAATTTACAACAAAGAAGGAACTAGAAATGGATGGGTTGCTTACAAAAATTTCATCTAGTTATGAGTTATAAGAAGGGAAACACAAACAAGTTGAAAGACATGTTTTCAAGGCCACACACATCCAATATTATTGCTTTGAAAACGTTGATGCACATGGATTCTTTTACCCATTATGCATACACATAGGCGTCCACAGAAGATGAATAGTTCAAGGACGTGTTTCAATAGCTACATGGACAAATTCATAAAGAAGAAGGTGACAACAAGGTTGACTATTATTTCTTGAATGGTTTACTCTACAAGCTAGAAAAGATCTATGTCCCTAAAGGTGAACAATTGCAGCTTATCCAAGAGGCTTGCACCTCCAAGGTTGCAGGACATTTTGGTGTTGGGAAGATAGTTTCCAACTTACAAAGGTATGTGTACTAGCCTAGAATATAAGAATATGTAGAACAATATATTAGATGTTGTATACTTTGTTGTACCAACAATACTGGTAACAGGAAACAAGGTCTTTATCATTCCTTACCTATACCCACCAAACCTTGGGAAAGCATTTCCATGAATTTTTTTCGAGGTTTACCAACAACCAAGAAGCGAAATGACTATCTATTTGTGGTAGTTGAAAGGTTCAACAAGATGTTAATTATCATTCCTTGTAAAAATACTATCAAAGGAAAATAAGTAGCAAACATATTCTTTGAACATGTCTGGGTGCACTTTGAGATACAAAGTAGCATAATATTAGATAGTGATACTACATTTCTCAGTGCATTCTGGACTATATTTTGGTAGAATATGGACACTAATATGAAGAGGTCTACAACATTCCATCCATATACATATGGGTGTAGTATTAAACCACACTCCAAGAACTAATTGTGAGAAGGAAATACTACACTAACTAATTGCAAAAGAGAGAGAGGAGAGAGAAAAATAGAATCAATATCACATATAAGAGACTAAGAAACCAAATCTAATCACATTGTATTTGATCCAGGTGGATATTGGTGGCCACCCACCTTTTCCAGCTAGCTCAAAACAATTTTCTGGTAACTTTGGTAATTTACTATTTTTAGCATTTTTTCGGGTCTTGAACTTCCAGAGTCATTTTGAGGCCCTAAACGACGGTTTTTTCGGTATTTTCCGACTAGAAATTTTCATAAACTATTGTATTCCTCAGATAGATGTTTCCAACGGGCTATCATACGCCTAAAACAAAGATCGTATGCAAAATTTACGACCCTGGGAAGTTGATGTACTGACTTACCCAAACGGGGCCCACATCACTTTTGGCGCTTGATCTCCTAGGGTTAGGTTTTTGGATGTATAGCATTTTTGACACTCATGTTTATTTTAAAAAGGCCTTAGATCCTCATTGTAATGATCTTCTTGCAAAGGAGCGCAGCCGTCACATCTCTTCTCAGAGATAAGCCACCACCATTCGAGCAAGCTTGTTTTTCACTACATTTTATAGTTTCATCTTATTTCCTTGTTGAATAGAAGACCATTTTTAATGTGTCTCTGTTATTATGTGTTAAGCATATTTTAATAATCTATAGTCATTTTTTTATGATCATAAAATCCATATCAGTGGTATCAGAGTGGTCTTCTCCTTGTCGTCTTAATGCATGTCCCCAACGAGGTCAGAGTACAAAGAATTGGGTCTCGAGCTTGTTTCTCTTGAGGACCAAAGCTCTCGCACACCCAAGCGACCTATCATGGTAAGATAAAATAAATATGATGGGACAGGAGATCCTTTCAAAATATTACTTGAGGAAGTCCTCACACAACAGAGGAACGAGATGATGGATAGTTTCGTGCAAATCCTTCAGCAGCTACCAATAGGCGATGCATCTTCTTCGAGCGGGGGCACCGACCCCTTCAAGGTACAAATAAACTTTGATATTCCTGTATTTGAAGGTCAAATAGACGCAAATGGTGTAGACAAGTGGTTGAATCTAGTAGAAGGGTATTTTTCTATCCATAACTTTTCAAGTAAAAAACGATTACTTTTGCGCTCCTCAAAGCTATTCCCCATGTAAAAGATTGGTGGGAAACTTTCTTTGAGAAAAAGGAAATAGAGGAACCCTCATTATTTACAGTCATGACCACCTAGGAATCCTTCAACGATGCTATTAAGGAACAATACTTCCCTGTTGGACGTTAGGACGACTTGTATACCAAATGGACCACACTGCGGCAAGAAAGAGACCAAGCAGTGCCGGAGCTCACAAATATCTTCCATACATTGCGCACCAAGCTAGGTATCAAATATTCAGAGAGACATATGGTGCTCAAGTATTGTGGTGATATGCATATATACATCCATGCCAAAATGAAATTTTTGGACATATCGTCCTTGGGCGCGACCTATCGATATGACGTCAAAATGGAGTAGGAGCTCAAACAAAAAACGCGGCAATTTGGGTCCGGGAACCCCTCATAGTAAAAGCCAGGAAAGGGAAGCCCCAACCCACAGAACAAAGGGCAGAGAAAATATGGACAATATCAAGAAAAACAATCCAAGCCACAAGCAAAGAAGGACACCGTAAAGACAAAGAAAGATATTGGGAAGTGGTGTGACTTCCATAAGAGCCCTTGGTATAACACTGCTAACTGCCACTCAAAGCAGTCACTGGTGGCCAAAGTGAAATCCTCTGAATAAGATGTGGGTTATGAATCTGAGTCAAAACCATAAAGGGGAAGACAGATCATTGACTCAGAACCCAATGCCATTACTGCTACCAACAAGCTCCATCCTGATGAACCAGATGAGCCAGAATAAGGAGAGCGCCTCTTCCATTCACAAAAGTGGGTGAAAGGCTCCCCGATGCACTTCATCATTGATAGTTGTAGCCAGAAGAACCTCATCTTAGTAGAGGTTGTCAAACGGTTGGTCCCACCAACAACGCTGCACCCACAACCCTACACCATTGGATGGCTCCGCCAAGGAATCGATCTCCGCGTCAGCTAACAGTGTCAACTATCGTATGACATCAAGCCCTTCAAAGATGAGGTATTGTGTGATGTTTCTCCTCTTGAAGTTTGTGATGTTCTTTTCAGCCAACCTTATTTATGGAAACATCATGTTGTATATGATTCTAGGCCTCGTAGTGTTATTATTATTTTGAATAGGAAATTGTATAGGATACCCGAGGCAATCCCACCAAATGATATTTCCTTGATCTCTGCCAAGCAATGTAGGAAGGTCATCTCTCAGACAAGGAAGTTTTTCTTCTTCGTGATTCGCTCTCAGAATGAAATAAATATCATAGCCACATCTACGGTCTATTTAGTCGACCTCTCCACACAGCAAAAGTAATTAGATAAGGTCCTTGAAGAATACTCAGATATCTTCTCCTCACCTACCGGGGTACCTCTACACTATCAGGTCGAGCACCCCATCGATCTGACCCCCAATGCATCGCTGTTGAATGGGCCAGTCTATCACCTCTCTATGTTAGAGAATGAGGAGATCAAGCAAAAGATCTAAGAACTTCTCCACAATGGGCACATCCGTCCCATCTCATCACCTTGCGGGAGCCCAATTGTGCTGCTACAAAAGAAATATGGAACCTAGCAACTCTGCATTGATTACCGGGCCATGAATTACCAGGTCCCGATAGAACAAACAGATGTATGTTAGACCGCATTAAAGTCAAAGGAAGGCCCTTTTGAATGGTTGGTCATGCCCTTTGGTTTGACAAATGAACCACCCACTTTCATGAGGATGATGGATGATATCCTGTGACCATTCACAAATAATTTTGTAGTTTTGTATCTGGATGACATTCTCATTTACAAAAAGTCTTGGGAAAAACACTTGCAGCATATTCACTAGGTTCTGCACACCTTGTGGTAGCACAAGCGATACACCAAGTTGGAAGAATGCTCCTTCAGCATGGATATTGTCCATTACCTAGGATACATCGTTGATCATCGTGATGTACATGTGGATCTATCCAAGATCCAAGTCATCCATGACTGTCCAGCCCCAACCACACTCACTGAGCTTCAGAGCTTTTTGGGACTTGCCAATTTCTATCACAGCTTCATGTTTGGATTCTCCCATATTGCATGGGCCCTCAGCCAAATAACCAGGGGTGGTGGTAAGGAAAAATTTGCATGGGGCCGGTGCCAACAACAAGTGTTCGATGATTTGAAGAAGTGCTTGTGCTCAGCCCCAGTAATTTCACTACCAGACCTGCAACAACCCTTTGAGATCAAGACACATTTCCAGACTATGTTGTGGGTACCATTCTCACTCAGCACGACCACCCCGTGGCCTATCATAGTGAGTCACTATCATATGTTGTTTGTAAGTACCCTACTTATGACAAATAAATGTACTCCATTATGCAAGCCTTCCGCCAGTGGAGACATTACATTCTTGGGAAGGAGACAATCATCCACACTGATCATAAGCCACTACAGGTCATGCAGACAGAAGGAAAATTACATAATGACTTCTATCAAAAGTGATCCACATACTTACAATAATTCTACTTCAACATCAAGCATAAAATAGGAAGCACCAACCGCATCGTTGATTGCCTCAATAGACTACCCAGTCATGAAACTCACCATGGTGCTAGACTCTTGCATACATGAGACCTCTAGATGGATCCAACTCTATGAGACAGACCCAGACTTCGCCACCACCTACCAAATGTTGGGTGCAAACATAGTTGTCGATAATTTCTATCTTCGGGATGGGTTGTTGTGTCATCTGGGCCATATCTACATTCCATCAAGTGAGTGAGTGAAGCTGATATGGGAAACCCACTACAATTGGGTGGCAGAACACTTCGGTGTTGAAAAGACACTGGCGATGCTACAGAAAAATTTCTACTAGCTGAAACTTCAACAGACGGTCAACAAGTATATCAGGTCCTGCATTGCCTGTGCTATTTCCAAACTGACCACTAAGAAACAGGGACTGTAAACCCCTGTTCCTCCTCTTGAAATTCCATGGGAATCCACCTCAATGGACTACATGTCAGGCCTTTCTTCAACCAAGCAGGGAAATGGCTGTGTTTTTGTGGTTGTTGATCGCTTTTCTAAGATGGCGATTCTGGTTGCCTGTAAGAAGAGAATCACAGCAGAAGCCACTACCAAGCTCTTCTTTGAACGAGTTTGGTACATTTTGGAATCCCACAAACCATTGTCTTAGATCAGGACAGTCAATTTCTCAACACATTATGGTCGATCCTCTGGTCACTGCTGGACACCAAACTCTCCAAATCCATGGCCTTCCACCCCCAGACAGATGGCCAAACCGAGGTCATAAATCGAATGATTGTGCATATCCTACACATGTATAATTACAAGCACCCTCACACATGGGATGAGAGTCTTCCCTATGTCTAGAATAGCTACAACTAAGCCCTGCATAGCTCAACCAACCACATTCTCTTTCAGGTGGAGTTGGGATTCCAACCATTCGGTCCCATAGATGCTGCACTTCCCCTTGTGGCTACCTTGGCCGACTCATCTCCTTCTCCAACTGAAGTTGACAAATCCACCTGGTTCATTGAGCGGATCAAAAACATCCTCCAACAAGTTCATGATATCCTACAAAAGTCCAATGACAAGTACAAGCAGTGCCATGATCAAGATCGAGTGCCACATAATTTTCAGGTGGTTGACAATGTTTGGTTGCACTTGCAGAAATAACGCGTTAGAGGACTCCATCGAAAGATTCTCCCACTCTATTATGGGTCGTACACCCTCACCAAAGATGTGGGGGATAATGATTTTGAGCTCAACATTCCTCCTTTCCTTGGCCTGCACCCAGTGTTCAACGTGGACCTCCTTCGGCCGTATTTCCCACAATTATTAGACACCTCATACGTAGCAGAACAACTAACACCAACAGAGCTCAACCCCAACGACATACAATAGAAATATAGTGATCATATTTTGGACACACAGATCAAGGGAACTCGACAACAAAGGATCCAACTTTATTGAGTCATTAAAGCAGGGAAGCTCTTGCACCAAGGCAAGTCGCTCACCCGAGGCCAAATTCAACATAATTTTCCTCATATGATGGGGGAACTCAATGAAATGGAGACCATTTCTTTCTAAGGAGGGAGGATTGATTAGTTGTTGGAGTCCAAGTGAAGGCATTATTTTTAAGGAGAGCAATGACAGGTACTGCAATTTTTCCCTAATTATTAACAAACTTGCAATAATAACTTGTTAAACCTAGAAAACCACTCAAACTCTTAAGAGTTTTAGGGCGAGGTAAATCTTGCATAGTATCAACTTTATTAGGATATACCATTACACCATCCTTACCAAAAATATGACCTAGGTACTATACTTCAGAGGCTCCAAAGGAAAATTTAGATTGTTTGAGGAAAATATGGTGCTAAGAGAGTAGATGGAGAACTTGATCCACATGGATGAGATGGTATGTCCAAGTCTTACTATAGATGAGAATATCATAAAAGAAAACTAAGACAAAATGATAGAGAAAAGGATGGAATACATGATTCATGATACTTTGGAAAGTGGAGGGGGTATTACATAGGATAAGAACTCATAGTGACCCTCATGATTTATAAAGGAAGTCTTGGGAATGTCTTCTTCTTGCATACGTATCTGGTGGTAGCCAAAACAAATATCAAGATTAGTAAAGTACCGAGCACCGCTCAATTCATCCAATAGATCATCAATGAAAGGAATGGGAAACTTGTCTTTGATGGTGAGTTTATTGAGAGCATGAAAGTATGGAAACATGCGTCAAGTACCTTCTTTCTTGAGTACCACGACCACGGGAGAAGAATAGGTGATAGTACCAGGATGAATAACACTTGCTTTGAGAAATTATTGAACATTTTATCAATTTCATTCTTCTGGGAAAAATGATGACGATAAGGGAGAACATTGGGAGGAATACTGCCTAGGACAAGAGGAATGGAATGATCATAAACACCAGAGGAAGGGGGAAATCCCTAGGGAGTGGAAAAAACAACTTGGTGTTTTGATATGATAGATTGTGGGTCAGGATGCATGAAGGGTGTCTCAACTCCTTGAATGGAATGTAGTTGGGAAATAATACCTGAATGACCTTTACTGAGAATATTTTCCATTCGATGGGAACTGATGATCTTAGGGAAGCATGTTGTGATTCCCTGGAACTAATATTGTTGTCCCTTTGGTTGGAATTGCATGGCTAATTCCTTAAAATCCATGAGAATGGGGCCCAGAGTGAATAACCTTTCAACACAAAGAACAATTTCAAAAATTCCCATGTCGATAGAAAACATATGATATTTCAAGTGGTACTACCCAATTTTTAGGCATACATTTTCACAACGCCCACCACCTTTCATGGAACCGCCATTGGCTATCATGATTTGAAAATTTTTGGAGGCACGAATATAGAAGTTTCTTTCTTAGGAAATGAGGTAGTGAATACAAATATGGGTGATGTCATTGTCAACAAGGATGATGAATTTCCTATGCTTAATATAGCTAATTACTTGAGGATTTGGGGAGCACAAAAGCTAGTGAGGGCATGCAGTGAAATAAATTGTTCATCTTCTGGTGGGTCAACAGGAAGATTAGTAGCATATGCAAGGGATATCTCTTCAACAATGAAAAATTTGGTTTCCACCTCATCAAAATCCTCTGAAATAGCCATAAAAATATTTTGTTCCTTACACGTGTGCTTGAGAAAATATTTTTCATCAAAATTATAAAAAAGACCCTTGAGTTGGCATTCAACCATTTCTACTCAAGTTAATTTATGGAACTTGAGAAGAGTGGAAGGGAGGGAAATATTGGTGGTTCGATGGGGAGGAAGAAAAGAGGGTTTTCGTTCTAGGAAGAAACATCATGTTTTGCTTCTTTGGCACATTTAGTATCTTTCAACCAAGTTTGAGGGTGAGACATGAGGACATGGGCTCGAATTTCATCCTTTATGCCACTAATAAAGTAGTCCTGGAAGAAGGCATCTATCATGCCCTCCATTTTTATGTCCAAGTGCTTACATAAGTTATAAAGTCTTGCATTATGACTGGATTTTTCAACTTGGTCAAATGGCCTAAATAGTGGGTGTCAGTGTCAAACAATTCATAGAGATCTACAACAAACTGGGTCCACGCAACATACCCCTGACATGCATTTTGATTCCATTTCCACCATTTCTAGTGTTCAAGATCCAAATAGAGAATAACATAATGAAGTTTTATCAACTCATCGGTAATGCCATGCAAATAAAAACAATGCTCCATTTGAGTGACCCAACCCTTGGGATCTTAGCCATCAAATTTATTGACGTCAACTCTGGGAAGATGGGGGTCATGATGAAAGGAGTTGGATTTAAATACCATAGAATGGGAGGATTCGGCACCATATAATTCATACGGTCGTTCTGAGAAGAAAGGGCCCTAGGAGTGGTTCAACATTTGGTTGACAACATATTTGAGGGTGTCAGATTCACCCATGAATTTGGCATCCATGGGGTCAAAGGTTTGCTGGAATTGGTGATGGAATTGTGAAAATATGAAATCGGTGGAAGCAATATCATAAGTCATGTGCTAGATTTTCTCCTTGTTCTGGCTGATGGAAGCTTATAGGTATTGGTTGTCAGTGTTGGCCATTTGGATAGGAGGGGTTCCTGTAAGGGGAAATGGGTGGGTGGGACCACAGAAAAGAAAGATTTATATGTGATAGGTACCATCACAATCAGGGATAAAAGGGGAATACAATGGGATATGTTGCAAATAAGGGCATCAGGAAGGGGAAAATTCCATTGAAAAAAGTATTAAAAATGAGAGGTGTCATTGCATTCAAGGCAAGGAGAGGAATCCAATGGGATAGATCACTAACAAAGGTGTCAGAAGGACCACTATGGTTTTTTTTTTCATTTTTTATTATAACGTTTTTGGAGTTATACTGCAATGTGAATAATACTACAATGGTCAAATGACCAAATTCTTAACATGAAGAAATATGTAGTAATTTCAAAACCAAAATGCAAGATGTAAGGTTTCACAAAAATAGATCTTGTATGTTCCTTTTTTTTATGTTTTTGTCCCAAGGGTTAGGGTTTTTCAGGGTTCCTATAGACAAGGGTTTTCCCTGTGCTATATCTCTCTGATATGCATGTGGGGTCGAATAATAGTACTCAACCCAATATCTCAGGGAACCAACTAAGTAGGCTAGACTGTACCCTTATCCATACTACTCGATTAACTAGGTAATAGAGAGTATATTCCTGAGTGTTGTTCTCAGTGGCACTACAATAGTCAAGCGACCGATAAGTTGATCTGTAGGGGTTTTTAGGATACCTAGACCATTTTGTATACGTGTTTTGTCTAATGTGCTACCACTTGAAGGGGTACCAATAGGGGTTACAAGGGTGTCCAACATGTGATCTTAAAAACCTCTTGTATTTCTTGTGTGTATGCTTCCCTGACCGCAGATTTATGCATTAAACGAAAAAATCATTGTATCTTTAAGACGCCAGAACACGTATCTACCCTAAAAAAAAATAACCCACAATTATTTACAAGGAAAGTTCTCTGATACCACTTGTAAGGTACTAGATGTAATATAATATGTAGAAACAAGAATATTAAATAGATATCAATGGAACAACATAATATTGAGTAGAGAAACACCAGAAACTTGCCTCTTCGATCAGGAAACCATCAGTAGATAAAATCTCTAATACAATAATTCTCAATAAAAACAATTTTCATGCCTCTTCGATGGGGAAACCACCAGTAGAGAAAATCTCTAATACAATAATTCTCAAGAAAAATTTTTATCATGCCTCATACTCTTATGTATACTAATTCTATCTTCTAAAGAACAATCTAAAGGAATATATTTCTAGAAGCAAAATCTTCCATTAGGTCTTCTTACATTGACCTAATATAGAAGTGTTGAGTGTATTAACGATGGAATTTAATTCCGAAAACTTGTATACTTGTATAGAACCTGTTTTTCTTATGCCGTGTATTTTTTGGATATTTTTAATATTAGTTTATATTTTTTTTAATTATCAAAGTCAACATATACCTTAAATTAAACTGGCTTTTGTTTGTGCAAGCTAAAAGGGTCTTAAAACGATCAAAACAATTTTTATTTATTTTTAGATCATAGGTATCGATCTCATCTTATGTCGCATGTAACTCATTTGAGAAATGGTTAAGCTAAGAAAAAGTTAATGTAGAAATAAGAGAGGTATGTATTATAGGATTTTGATA
>JASDQU010817163.1:23290-37670 GCA_032191745.1 Picea mariana | reverse complement strand
CCTCTTTCATATTTTCCTCCCAATGGGGGTTTACTTCAGCCTTTGCATAATAATAAGGATCTTATCCTAGTACCATATAACAATAAATAGGAAGAAAAATATCCATGACAATAAAATATTGCATAAGCTCCACAAACTGAGAACTGGTTCTCCATGGATTGACAAGATCCCCCACTAGATCACCTATTGCCTAAAGAGTTTGTTGTTCCCATCATCGTAGATTATCTAAACATGCAAATTATTTATGTTGATTATAAATATCAGAAATATTGTATTCAAATATATTTTCAGAAATCAGGTCGGAATAAGTCTCATGAAGTTCTACAACTAGTGGTGTTGGATATGAAGGTGTGGGCTGCACCAAAAGTAACAGTGAAGGACCCTCTTCAACACTAACACTCCTTTGAATGAATAATATATTTGAATTAGTATATTATAACATGTAACACTTNTCACTCCCTCTATATATCCAAAAACATTACACTCCTTTCTCCGAGCTTCCATATCTTTCCTCCTATCGGAAGGGATCCTATCCCATGCACGGGAAAAAAAAAATCTGAAGTGAGTGACTTCCATTTTATTCCTACTCCAAGATGCATATGGAGTGACTCCATTGACTGATTTATGAGGAAATCTATTCTAAATTTAGACTGCATATTTGATAGCTTCATCCCATAACTTTGGAGGTAGTGCTCTAGCATGTAACATACAATTGACCATCTCTTTTAATGTCACGTTCTTTCTCTCTGCTACCCGATTATGTTGTCGAGAATATGGAACTATGTGTTGCAAATCTATACCTACTTCCGAAAAAATATGCTCAACATACTTATTCACGTACTCTCATCCATTTTATGTATGAATCTTCTTAATCTACTTCCCTATTTGGTTCTCAACTAGATGTTTGAAATATTTAAGACACTCAAATACCTCGGATTTTAATTTGAGAAACTAGACCCATTTATATATTGAAAAATCATCAATGAATGTAGAAACATACTTATCTTTACTGATCAATGGGAGTGGGAAAGGATCTATAATTTCACTATGAACCAAAATCTATAATATATTATTCCCTCCATGCTTTATCTGGGTTGAACTTCTTCTCAAGATGTTTTCCTATTATGCAGCCCTAGAAAACTCCATATTTGTATTGAATGTGGGGTAATCCATCTACCACCCCACCTTACTAAGTTGATCTAAATATTTGATATTCATATGCCCAAACCTCTCATGCCACAAGATAGACTCTTCATTAGCATGTGCTAGAAGAGATACATAATCAAATTCATGTGTAAAGTCAAAGGATGTGTACAATATGGAATGGCTATTAACCTCACCAACAAAAAAAATTCAACCATCTAACAAGTCAGAAATAATAATTGAGTACAGAGTGAACTCCACCTTCTTCCATGAACCTACATGAGTGCTTTGATAGATGGAGAGGATATTCACTGAAAAATTTTCAACATTAAGTACATCATGAAAGCATCTGTGATCTAGATCAAATCTACCCCTATTGCACACCTCGGCAAGAGAATCATCTCCCATGAAGATCAACGGCCTTGAACAAGTCTCCAAGTATGAAAAAATTCTATCTGATGAGGCCATGTGATGGCTAGCCTTTGAATAAGTAACCCAAGCATTAGGAGAAGATGAAATATCAAGTAATGAATAAAATTTAACTCTTTCCAATAATGTATTTTTTGATGGATTCTTCCTTGCATTATCCAAAATACAATCCTCGAGGTGATGTTGCTCAAGTGATTGTGCCATGATATCTATGGTCTTTTTCATGAAAAACATCTCAATAAGGAACCCCTTGTTACAGTAGGAAAACTTGGTATTATCCTTCTTTCTCTTTGATTCCTTGGAATTTGAATTCTCATCTATGGACTTTTGTTTACCTTCCTTCTTGTTTTCTTGGTCCTTATTACCCTTGTTCTTGTTATTATTATTCATTGAACTTCCTTGAGTTGTAAGCACATGGAGCTTGGAAATCTTGTGATTCGGATTATTTTTGGTATGAAATGAGAGTGGAGATATAATAAAGAAATGGACAGAGATATATCATAGATACAATCATGAACACAAATATACAGTAATACACAATTTCTATTAATGAGCGAAATGTACAGAACTGTAAAAATGCAGAGTGAAAGATTCACTAGAATGGTAGCATCTTATCTCTGAGAAGAGATGTGATGGCTATACTCATTTCCAACAAGATTATTATTACAATGAGGCTCCAAAGGATTTTTTTTAATAAATAAAATCCAAAACCCCAACCCTGGAAGATGAAAATCCAACAATTTTGTGGACCTCGTTTTGGGTGTTTTAGTGTATCAAATTCCTGAGGGCGTAACTTTGGAATACGTTCTCCATTTGAGACACATGATATCTAGTTGGAAAGGTATCGATGAGGAGATTATTTTTGGGGGATCAATAAAATAATTTTAATATATTTGAGGTTCCCAATAATGATAAAATTTCATTTAGGCCCTCAAAATGGCCCAAGAAGTTTAGGACTAGTAAAACTGCTAAAAATAGTAAATTGCCAGAAAAATATTTTGAGCCACTTTGAACATGAGGGTGGCCATTGATATCAACCTAGATTAATCCTCCCTCCTCAAGAAGCAATGGTATCCATTGCTTTGAGTTCTCTAGGATGAGGGGGAAGTGTTTGTTGAATCTTAACCTTGGTGAGTTGCTTGTCATGATGGAGAAGTTGTGCTAGCTGGTTTGTGGGAGGTTGTCGAGAACCTGATGAGAGGATTGTGTGTAAAAGGAATATTATCACTTTGCTAAAATATTTTATACCTTCTTATGTTGGATAAAAGGTGATTGGAATGACGCTACAATAATTGTAGTGACCTTCTATTCACCTTTTAAACAAATTGTGAAGAAGTTGAATTTTGTAGTATGAGATACTACCTTGTGGCACTGTTTAGGTGGGACAATAGTTGGAAATACTTATGGTATCCTGTAGAGATGACCCCCTAGATTAACAATGAAATTACGGGGTCAAGACTCATAAATATCATGGCTCTTCCACATATATGGATGGCCCAAAATAACATCACATAAATCTAGTAGGGAAACATCACATAATACTCATCCTTGAAGGGTTGGATGTCGTATCACAATTGGAACTGATGGTTGATGCCTATATCACGTCCCTGGTGAATCCAGCCAATGTTGTATGGTTTCAGGTGTGTTGTTTTGGACAATCCCAACTTCTTGATGACATCTATTGATATGAGGTTCTTTTGGCTTCCACTATCAACAATAAAATGCAGCGGGGTCCCCTTCACCCACATATGTGATTGAAAAAGCCACTCCTCTTCATGATATGATGGTTATTCGGGTTGAATTGTTGTGGTTGTGACAATAGAAGTGTGGTATGCATCGATGATCTGTATTCTTCCATTATTTTATGAATCAGATTTTGAATCAAGGTTTGACTCCTTTTCTTTGATCACAGCCAACAATGATTATTTTGAGAGAAATTAATTAGTGTTGTGCCAGGGTATTTTGTGGAAATTGCACCACTTTCTAGTGTCCTTCTTCGTCTTTGCATTACCCTTATTTTCTTGTGGCTTGGACGATTTTTATGGAGGTTGTTTGTTAGGGTTGTCTTTATCATACTTTGGTTGTTGTGGATTTACAGACCTGAACTCCTGGTTGTTCTATTGCCTAAATGTTTTCTCGATTTTGAAAAAATATCAATAGGCAGCTCCTAGTCATGAGATGTCCATCAAATCCATTTCTGTTTGGATGTACCTATGCATATCCCCGTGGTATTTTAGAACCAGATGCCACTCAGAGTCTTTGATACCCATATTGGTGTGAAAGTTATGGAAATTATTTTATAACTGTGGAACTGTTTGGCCCCTCTCTTGCCGCAGTGTGGTCCATCTCATGTATTGGTCATCATAGTTACCAACATGGTAATATTGTTCCTTGACCCCATCCACAAAAAATTCCCAAGTGGGCTTGATCCCATATATTCTAGAATCCTCTGTGGAACTTTGCTCTGAGTAGTTTTGCAACGAATGTTTGACATGGGGGATATCCTTAAGGAGTGTGATGGTGATATTTTCCTTGTCGGAGAAATTGTGAATAGAGAAATAACCTTCTAGCATATTTAACCATTTTTCTAGGGCATCCACATCTATCTATCCTTCAAATACAAGAATATCAAAATTAACATATACATTGAAAGGTGAGGTGCCTCAAAAGTGGGCTCTTGATGAATTCACCACCCTCCATGTGGGAAACATTCACCATCATTTCATCCCTCTACCATGTGAGAGCTTGCTCAAGCAATAGATTAATAAAATCTTCTGCTCCATTGTTTTTCTTTTCTTCTTCCATGGATGGTTTCTTGGGCGTGTGAGAGATATTGTCTTCAATAAAGACAATATAGAGACCCAACTTTCTATACTCTGACCTCGTCGGGCACATGCACTGAAAAATAATCAAGCGCAGTTGTTGGGCTCTTAAGATGTCCTAAAAACAACCTTAGTCTAACATTAATTTATCAACCAAGGGTTCATCTTTTCTTTCAAGAATATCATCAAAGTCTATGCATATAGTTGTAGAGGTTAAAATCATGTAGTTAAACAAAATATGACTTTATCAATAATCAAGTTCCTCACAGATTCATTAAAAAATCTAAAACTAAGAATTCACTCAACAGAATTGTAATCTGATCACTAACACACCACGAATTAAAACATCAATCAATTTGTTGAATTCATCTAACTAAGAAACAATAATTTAATATGTAAGAACACTTAATGAATCAATCTATCAATGATTATTTAACCTGCTGGGAAAGAACAATGAAATACTGTAAAATTAAGAAGGAACGAAAAATGTTAATTTAAGCGAAAGGAACGACAAATGCTAATTTAATAAAAGGAGCAATGTATGAGAAAATGCAAGGAACTCTCAAACAATAAACTAACAACAATGGGAAATGGAACAACAATCGATAACCTTCAAATGAAACATCTGTCCTCTATAATTAAACAACATAACCAATTTATAAATTAATCAATACACTCATGAATTTATCTGAACTTTTGCAAGGAAATTCAAATCACAAACCAAAATAGAATTGATATGATCACAGATTGAGATAGTAAATCCTTTCGAATGGGCCCACGGTCTTCAGAAGGTACTGCTACTAAAACCTCAGTACACAAAGATGATTAAAACACTCAAATATTTCATTAATTCCATGACTCATAAATCATTTACAATGGACTGCTTGTACAGATCTATTCAAAGATTTGAATGCTTGGATAAATTTCTTGGATATGTCTCTATTGTTCATCATCCTCTATATATTACAATTTCATGATTAAATTAATCTATCCTAAGGATCAAGAGATCCTCAGGATTGATTTTACTATTTATAAATATTACAAAATAAAGAGTCAATCTTGTCCAAAACCACTTTATGCCTGATTCCTTCGATCTTCAAAAACTTATGTATCTTCAGGATCTATTTAATTATCTTGAGGTAACAACAATTGTCCATTTTCTGCAATAAAATCAAACAATTCAAATTGAAATTCAAAAATTATCTAATATCACTCAATAACATTTCTAGAATACTTTTTAATCATTTTTTTTCGTAACTACTTCTAATTAAGAGAAAATTCAATCAAGAAGATATCATAAACCATGGTAATAAAGAGGATATTTGTACCTTTTTCTCAACTCAACATACTCCCCAACTTACCTTTTTGCATGTCCTCATGCAAGCATAGAGTTTACATGCAAAGAAATGATACTAAAGGGGGGACAGGTCTTTTCTCTAGGTCTCTTGAACCCATTCTTACCTCTAATCTCTTCAAAATCATCATATTCTTCCTTCTTACGAATTTCATAAATATTTTGATAACCCTCTGGAGGGTACCAAATAATGGGAGGACTGTACCTGCATCCAATCTAGGTAGGCCCTTCATTTTGGATCACTATGGCATACCTCTCTAACCTAAAGGTGGTTGCATGCAAATTTCTGAAACCAAAGGGTTCCCTGTTCTTGACTTCATTTGAGGAGACATCCCATCTTAATTTAGTAGCAGAAATGGCTTCTTCTTTAAGCTCTCTAAAATATTGTAGACCTGAATTTATAACATGTCTTTGGATGGGAGCTAAAAATTCTACAAGCTTCTGCCTCTTAATGAATTCTCTATGCTGCATAATGGTTTTAAGGACTTTAGGAGGTTCCCCTCTGATCCATAGGTCTACCCCAGTCTCTCTTTTCATGAAAACTTTTTGTGTTTTAGCCCACCTAGTTTGGTTTTTGCCAAAGGACAATAATGCATGAAACTGTATGTCCCCAATGAAAGGACTAGGGTTCTCTTTTCTGTCCTCTCCTAGGATGAATTTGTGAAGGTATAGTTCGCACAGAAAGTATTTCACTCCCTCCTCTTGTTTCACAAAACATGAAACAAAATCCGAAACAATGGTGAACTCAAAAGGTTTTCCTTCTCTAATAGATTTTATCCTTAGCAACAGATAACGTTCTAATAAAAATAAGGTGTAATTAGTAGCAGGGGCCCTGCAAGCTACTATATCAGAATAAACAGAGCAAATTCCTTTGATTTTTTCCAAAGCTCCATCTAACTAGCCCTGTAATTTCTTCACCTTTCCTTGATCTCTAATGAGCTCAACAAAGGTCTCATTCTATGGTGTTGACATGGCTTGAATTTGTTTGACAACTTTTGATGTTCTACCATTGTTACCATTTCACTTCTGCATTGAGTCAGGGTTTGTTGGGATTGCACCAGTTTTGCTTCCAACCAACTAATGATGGCCTCCTTTTTAGTGGAGTGAACTTCTTCCTCAGTCTGAAAAACTACCTCTATTGTTTTTGGAGCCTCTGTCTAGGTTCCTATTTCAATTTTTTCCAAAGGAGAAAGAATATATGTAGGAAACACTTCTTCATTTTGAACATTTGTTTCTTCTATGGTTGGAACCTCAATATGAGTTTCTATTTCAGTTGTTTCCAAAGGAGCATGCAATTTTGTTTGTGTTCCAACAGAATTGGTGTGAACTGTTCTTATGGGAAGTGTATTTATTCCCTGTATTCTAGGCCTCTTGGATTTCTACTTATTACGGGCCTTGTCATCTTTCTCCAACTACTTCCTAAGTTGTCTAATTACTTCTTTTAATCTACCAACTTTTTGTTTCAATACTTTGATTTTCTTAACCATTTTCCTCAATATCTTGTTTTCTTGTTTCAAACTTCTAATTTTATTGTTGCCTTTGCCTACTATTTTCTTCTTTCTATGGGGAATTTCAAGGTCTTCCTCACCTTGATCAACTGGCGACTGCTCCCCTGTTTATTTTGGCTGCTTTGTTTGTTTTAAGCACTATTTACCTCAATGTGAGGTTCTGGTTGTTCTATTTGTTCAGGAGATGGCATCTCCATATCAGGGATATCCAAGATAGGGTTTGAATGAGAGGAAGTTGGTGCTTGGGGTTCTCCAGACCTCTCCGTGGCTTCAACAATTGATGTCCCTAAATTTCCCAATACTTGAGCCATCTCTACTTCATAACTTCTGAAAAATGGTTTTGTAAGGCTTTCAAGTGATGGTTTCCCTTTCTGTATATTTTCCTGAGTGTTATCATTTGAGGGTTGTTCAATCTGTACAATTTCCTGAGTTTATTGAGGTTGAACTGTCTTTTTACCCCTTCTTCTTTTCAAAGTAGAGGTTTCAGGAACACCAATTGTTCTTTTTCGCTTCTTCTTTGATGTTTCTTCCTCTATGGTCTGAGTTTCTTCTAGTTGGATGGGGTCTGCTTGAATTTCAGGCTGGGGTACTGGAACTTCCATTTGGGCATTGTCTCCTCCTACCTGGGTTGCCTCAATTTCCTATGGGGGAATTGCATGGTGCATTTCAGGTTGTTCAATTTGTAGGGGCTCAATTAAATCTCCCCAAGTGATTTGTGTTTGGATCAAGGCCCTTTTTACTACTAATTTTACTATTCCATGGTGACTGATTATATTGACAGGGTGTTTGGCCTTCTGGGTCCTTGCAACAACTTCATGCAACATGGCATTTAGAAAAAATGGAAAATTTATTACTGACCTATGTTTCAGTGTTGCTAGCAGTTCGAGGTGGCATGGTATCACCACATTGTATCTCCCATCACATGTGATATATGTATGAATTACTCCTGCTAGCTCCCTCCATGGCTCGTTGAAAGCAACAAGGTTGAGTCCTTTGCCATTTTTGTCAAGTTCTTCTCTTGGTTCCGCGAAATACTCCACAACCTCCTTGAGTGATATGTATTTCCTGGTCCACTGTGTGCCTACGTTCGGGAGGCCTGTTACCTCCGCTATAATTTCCTCAGTGACCTGAATTTGTATGTCTAAAATCATCGAGACTCCCCTCTTTAAATTCTATAAAAATTCTAGCGTGATATTTATTTCATATCCCTGCAATCTGTTGAAATATTATGTCCACCCTAGACGATGTAAAATTTCCCTTGCTTGGTCAGTTACTTGCAACAATGTGGGTTCTCGGTGGATGCTTTGGCCACCCATTTCCTCTGTAAACAGGTCAACACAGCTATCACTCTCGGCTTCAAACTTGGTTAGACCAGCTTGTGAGAAAATATTACCAAAACTGGTAAAAAGCATAGAACAACAAACATATATATAAATATAAATTGTTTCATTAGTTGCAATCATTATGATCTATCGATAAATGTGCAGAGTATCTGCCCCCTGATAAATGAATAGGTCGACCTCGAATGTTGATATGTGCGAGTGCAATTATGGCAGGTAGTTCAAGTGAGGGGTAATTACTATGCTGCCACTGTCGTTGGGAGAACCAACATTAATAACCTTCAAAAGAACATTAACATTAATCATGAACAATAATAACTTCTTTTGTGGGAAATACATGTTCAAAATACCTATATTCAAATTTTTTTTAAGGAGAAAGATTATGAATAGTCTAAATTTGTTCATGTGTTGTAAATATTCCACATATCATAACTTTGTTACTTTCCCTTGTTATTGAATATAACCAGAATGATGGCCTCTTTTTAAGAAAGGAATTCTAGGAACACACAAAAATCTTAGCATATTTAAGATAAACTTCCATACCATAGGTAGAGCCACTGCTTCTAACAAGCGTCCATAGCCTTGACAGGGTTTTATTTTAACCCATAGATTAGCCCATATCCTTAATAAATAGTTTGAATCATATTTTCCCAAAAATACCACTATCTTGGTTTGGTACCTAGATAACGATAATGCCACTCACTAGATCATAACCTAAGTGAACAAGCCGACTCGTGATGAGACCTCATGTCATTTGACAAAAAAAAATTCCAAAGGCCATTGCCCTGGTGTGGTAGCCATAGTGGGATTGTCACTTATGTTATTATCTTATGATCATGGTAGGATGGCTCATGATGAGACCCCCTATCCCTTGTGGGAGAAGTTTATTTTCTTTATTTATTTTTAATTTTTATTTCTGTTTTTTTTTAGGCTTTATTAAGGGAGGCTCATCTACTCCTTAAGAGTGTCGTATGACGTAAGAAGTGTAAGAATCCAAAGTAAAAATGTACCTTAGTCTCCTTATTATGATATGAAGGAAAATTATCTTTCAAATATATGTATATATATAGGGGAAAGAAATGAATTATGGTGTTTAAGGATTATGAACAATATTAAGATAATTTAGAGAAATCAATCCAAAAAAACAATTCGATAAGGTATGCTAGATAGTACAAAAAATAAAATGACAAATTGTTACTATGATAATTAGAAGTGGTGTTAAAAATTAGTTAGTGAAGTTCATACCCAAAGGAGTGGTTGTTATAACCCTAAATTGCACTACACATGCTTACTTGGCATCAGGCCAACTCATACCCCTTCCTTGCCAAAGCCATGCTAAACAAACTCTTAAAAAACCTCTGAAATCAAGTAGAACGCGCCCTAACTCACTACTGCGCGCGTTGGAATGCTGGCAGGCCTATTACTGCATGCGTTGGAACGCTGGCTGACCTACTAGAACCCGTATTTACCTAAAAAAGAAAAACAAAAAGAAAGTTTCCGATGGGACAAAAAGCTATGGGTCAGTTAACTGAAACTTCCAGCCATGCATGGCCGAGAGTTCATCCAAAACCCTAGCTCCTTCTAGCCTATAAAAGAAGGGGTAGGGGTACTATTTGGAGGAGGAAAAAATATAGAAAAGAAACTCTACCCAATTGCCGAATCCATTTGTCCCAACCCTTTAGCCTTTCCTCAAGCCTAAGAAGAATTCAAGCAAAGCAGTTGGAGGACAAAGAAGAGGAGGATCCCAGGATCAGGATCGAGGAATGGTGGTCGGTCTCTATTATTATTGTAAGTTGATTCATCTTGAGATTAATAAAAGAATACTTTTCCCGTCCCAATGCACGAGTGATATATATTTTATTTGATTTATGCTTAATCTCTAACCCTTAGGTAGAAAAATAGCATGCATGCGTAGTGTTTTGTCTTGATTGCAGGATTGTCTTTGGAAGAAGCAGCGCAAGCAAGCGGATAAAGTGCAACGAAGGATCTACACCAAACATCGATAAAAAAGGTTAGTAGGTCTTTTCCATGCTTGTATGTGAAAAGGGGTTTGAGTATTAGGGTGATAGGTTAAAAGTGATTTCTTTAAGGTCATGATCTATGTACAAGTTCATCCCTAGCTTGTTAGTCCATAGGGTATTATTTCCCAGCAACACCCCTCCCATACGGGGCTCACACAACCTCCCGGTCTAGGATCGATTTACACGGGAGATGAATTATCTCTTGGATCCCTACTGGATCCTCTCTTATGTTTGCATGCCTCTTTTATTTCCATGCGTAGGTCGACACATAACACGTTGGGCGCTTTATCTAAGCCCTTTTTTCCTTTTGGTCAAAACCATAAACACTAGTCAATGTTTCTTGGCGGAATCACATATGACCACGAGAACTTTTCCAAACACAACACTTCAATATCATGTAGTGGTTACCAGCCAAATTCAATCATAAAGTGACCATTGACCTACAGTCATGGGTCTTATCGCATTCTTCCACTCTCCAAACTTCTACGACCAGACCTAACGGCTGGTGGGGATTATCCTCCCTCCACGATCTACAATGGATATCTATTCTGGGACTTTGGGCTTAAGGAATTTTCCAACCTCAACCAACAACTTCTCCCGAATTGTTTAACTGCCAAAATCCTGAAGAGTTCAAGAATCAATTTTCCACACTCCTGCTACATCCAACGAATGTGATAAACTATGGCACTCTGGGATTTGGGATTCCTCGCTCTAACTGACCTCCAAACTCTCGAAATGTCGAACATAGAATTGGAGATCTATGACTCTTTCTCCTCCTACATCCAACATATGTGATGAACTCAGAGATTTGGAGCTTCGAGGTTCTTTACTCCTAATCACCACCAAACTCCTGAATTGTTGAACATCAAATTAGCAAAGGGAGGAGATATATGGTCCATGTGTAACCGACAACGAATGGTCAAGATTTACTCTAGACTTCGGGGCTTCAATGAATTCTCTACTCCTCTCAACAACAACCAAATTATCCCATAGTGTTGAATCACCAAACCACTTAGGGATCTAATGGCTCACACTCTCCCAGTGATCTATGGCTGAGATCCACTCTACTTTGGCAAAGACTTACGACCCGGGAACCCCGATCGATGGTTCTCATTCTCCTGCACTCGTATCCAATGATTAACATTTGATCTCCTCGAGTGTGTGCTTCTACTCTTATCTGGGTTTGATCTAATGGCCTAGATCTTTTTCCATAGCCAATCCAAAGGCTATTGTGGTTTCTCCTCCTCTGCAGCTCCATTTTCCTTCAACAAAGGATTTTCACTCAAGGTTTTCAAAGGATTTTCCTTTGATATCTCTTCTATAGGGTCAAATCATTGAATCTAATTGAGTGCTATGAAACACTACACCTCTTGAGCTTGTTCAACACTTCAACAGAAGTGTGGGTGCACCCCTTGCACTTCTCTCTCCTGAGCTTGGAACTTACGATAATTTGTTTGACGCACACTTGTGCTTCTCCTATAGTATGGAAATTTAGAAAGTTCTTTCCCTCTACACTCCTTGTGTGGTCATTGTACACATCAGTGTTATCTCTCCTGAGCTTTCAAATCTTCGAACTTCAAAGGGCTCGACCCTTCTTTCTTTCAAATGACTTATTGTGGAATCTTGGCACTCTATTCTCTTCCTCCTGATCTTTACCATCACTTGGAAAAAGTGTTGGCTTCGTGCACTCCTTGCACTCACTTTCCTAAGTATTGGAATTTACAGAATTACCTGTGCACTCCTTGCGGTTATTCTTCCTTGAGCTTTTACACTGCTATGAGTGTAGGCACACTCCTTGCGCTCGCTCTATGCACTCCTTGCACTGGCCTTCCCTTGATATTTTACTTTGCTCTGAGTGTAGGTACACTCCTTTCGCTCTCTCTGTTCACTCCTTGCAGTATCCCTTCTGAGCTTATGACTAGTTCTGGTGTGCCCACCTAACATGCTCCTCCTGAAATCGAAACTGAGTTCTTGTGCACTCCTTGCATTGGCTTCTCACTAACTCTGGCGTGCACTCCTTGCACTGCCTTGAGAGCCCAAAACACTCATAAATTCACATATATAGGGAATTCTATTTTCTTACAAAGGGAACATTTATATACGCATATCATTCATAAACATTCACAGTAAAAATTCAGAAAACAAACACTCATTCATAGAGAACACACATAGAGATTCATATGTAGGGAAATCTTCTTTTTCTATTAAGTTTGAATGATTTTTACAAGAGTTTACAATGGTTATAGTACTAGATTGAAATAACATATCAATTCTTCTTTTCTCTTCTCTCTATGTTCTCTAAACTTACTTACACCATAGAATACATTGATTTATACAATCTTGGCTTCTTGATCCTTCTCTCCACCTACTATATTAAATTACAATTAATTTACAACTCATCTGAATTAGATCTAAGATCATTTTAGTATCATCCATTAAAGGCGACTTACATACAACCTGTAGAAATACAATGGCTCTGCCCTCATTGTTCCTTTAAAACATAAATTACATTAAATTTGAGATTTAAACCCAAAATGACAAGGTTGGTGCTTCTCTCTCCTCGGTATTTTCTCCCTCCATGTGTGTTGTTGCACTGGTTACTGATGTGATGCTGAGTAGGAGTGATGTTACTGCATCAACAAACAATATACCAATATATGGGAAAATTATGGATTTTATAAGGAGGATAGATGGAAGGGAATGTCGAGGTTGAAACTCAGAGCAGAATGCAGAAAGCTTGGAATACAAGGGAGAAAATTTAGCAGAGTTCTCTTGGTTCTAGTTTGATATATCCAAATGAAAACCCCTAGGGCCCTTTTTATATCCAAAAATGATGTTTAATTCATTTTGAGAAGGGATACATGAGGTAAAATGGTTTAAAAAACTAATATAGCCTGTAAACTCCACCAGAAAGCATGAAATTTATATTTTTTTGCAACTTTTTAAAGTACACCCCTGATTTTAGTTATGCATCAAGTGTATGCATGTGAGTTGTTATGAATGCATATAGCGTATGTATGTGCTCCTCCTATGCATCAGGGTGCATATTCCATACACAAACTTTATTTTTGAGAAGAAACCCATCAAAAACGGTTGGCAGATGTATGAATGAGTAGGCCAACATCAAAGATGCATAGTAGTGGCATTTTGAGTTATAACATATGACCCCTAATGTGTGAGGTCAGAACAAAAATTGATGGCCAAAATACATTAAAACATATTTAATAAAGTGGGAAAGCATTGGATTCAAGTAAACCTAAGTGAGTATCTGTGAACGCATCATCTGCAATAAGATAATAATAATCACCGAGGTGGGCATTCCCATGATCGAGAAAAGATAAGCATGGCTACAAATAAAGTACACTGCAGATCCATGTCATATATAATAATAATGGCCACATGACTAATGTGTATGTAGGTATAGATTTTAGCCGCGAATAATGCACATCAGATCTACATCTCAAAATCATTAGAAGATATACAAATAAAATCAATCTTCAGGAGGCATCAATGCATGTAGCTTGAAATCATAGCTTCAATGATTTGAGAAATATCTTCAAGATCTTCATAACTCAGGTAGGAGTATAATAAGAGAGTAAGAATCACTACGTTGAGGTCTTTCGATAATTTGTCGTGGAAAGAATTGAGGATCTCGATAATCAGGCACATAACTTCATTGATTCTGAATGTGAACTTGAGAAGACTCTCGAGATGGCCGACTCATGAAGGAAAAGAGACTTATTGTAGAATGATTGACTCATGA
>JASDQU010817163.1:5895-18367 GCA_032191745.1 Picea mariana | reverse complement strand
AAACTAGGTTTCCGGTACACAGTCAGTCACCAGGTGGGTAGAGTCGATAGTCGGGCAGATTGTATGAGCATGATAACTATGTTTGAAGAATTTTGAGGGTACCAAAAAAAAATGGTCTGAAATACAACTGAGGATATCAAATGGATTCGAGGTCCACGAAGATCTGTATTCAAATGGATTCAATGAAATCCCAAGAATGATGCTCAAAATACAATCCCCACTACACTTAGTTCATCTTTGGAGGGGTTATCTCCTCTACCTTTCCTCACATGACCTCGTGTTTAGCCTCTGTGTTAGAGGGGGGTCTTGGCTAACTCTTATGACACCGGACTTCAACAATCCCTATATTAGAATCTTAGTTTTATTTAAGTGTCCTTGGAGAGTTTCCTCTCCACACCTAATACAAGGCTCTAAATCCTAGTCTAATTGGTGTACCCTACAAACAAAAAGGTATAATTGATTTTAAATTTCATTTTAGTGGTTGTTTTTACTTATATGTTTCATTTTAGGGTATGGAATTGCAACCGATGTTGTTTGAGACTCTTGCAAAAATGAAACATATAAAAACACTTCCAAAATTTTTTTTACACTAATCCTTCAAATGAAAATAGTTTCAAGAAATAAAATGCATGAACAATCCTTCAAACCTAAAGATGCAATCTTTTCTCCTTTCCATGCAAAATGCACAATGCAACTTTTGAGTGAAACAAAAGAGAAAATGAAAGGATTTTCTTCCGTATTTTCTTTTGAAATTCTTTCAAGATGAGAAGAAAAAAAAACACTATGTTAATTCCTTTTTCATTTACAAATAACAATGCAAAGCAATGCAAATAAAGAAAGAGACCTAACTAGCATAAAAAACTAGGTTTTTTTTTTTTTATTTTCTTTTAATCAAAGAAAAACTAACAAAAGATGCTAAAAGAGACTGCATAATGCACGATTCAAGCTAAAAATTAAGCCAAAAATTCTATATAAGATTTTTTTTTTTGTTATTTCATAAAAAATATGAGCCTTGAACCTAGCCAAACCACAACCAATAGAGGCCTCTGGAACTTAGGAAGACCTAAGGAACCAAAGGTTTCCTGAAAGAAAAAAAAATTGAAAAAATGATTCAAAGTGAAAAGAACACATGTTGTGCATAGTCATCCTATATATGTATGTAGGATATTCATAAATAACAATGTGTATGTACGTGGTATGGACATAGAATAGGGTGCATACACCACTGTAAATTATAAAAAAAGAGAAAGATTTAGACAAACGACCTAGATCAGGGAAGGTGGTAAGCACCTGGAAGGTGACCAGAGACCCAAATAGACTCAGAATACTAAAAAAAAAACCAGGAATTCAATCCAAACAAAAACCTCCTAACAATACCCTAAAGAGAGTCCCCAATGGAGATGCCAGTTCTTCTATGGGGAAAATCCCCCTAATCTAGGTCTAGTGACTGGGCAAAGTCTTGACACCTTAAAAGAAACAAAAGATTTTATTCTACCCAAACCAAACACTAACTTATGATAATTAATGGAAGAGAGAGAAGATAGAAATGTGTACCTTAAGTCCTTACGACTGTTGTCAATCCCTTCTGGTTGTTGTCCATTCCAAGATTGTAGGTCTCCTCCCAAAGCTGGCCTAAAACAATGCTATCGAACAAACTATAGCATCATATTCTTAATTATCAAGATTATCTAATGGGTTAGTTATTCATGAAAACATTCATAAACACAAACACATAGACATACAGATCTGGGACAAGAAGTATTCTCTTTTATTAATAACAAAATTGGAAGTTACTACCTGAATTTTGTTGGCGCCACTCCAAGAACCTCGCCTACATTCCTCTACTTTGTCTCCAAGTGCACTATTCCAAACATTTTATCCTCGCAACCAACATACCAATATATGGGAAAAGTATGGAATGTATAACGAGGATGGATGGAAAGGAATGTTGAGGATGAAACTCAAAGAAGAATGAAAAAATCTTGGAATACAAGGGAGAAAATTTGGCAGAGTTCTCTTGCTTCTAGTTTGATATATCCAAATGACCCCCCTAGGGCCCTTTTTATATGATAGAATGATGTTTAATTAGTTTCCATAAGGGATAAAGGATGTAAAAAAATTTCAAAACCTAAGATAGCCTGTAAACTCTGCTAGAAATCATGTAATATATATATTTTTACAAGTTTTTAGAGTACACGTGTGCTTTTATTTATATAGCAAGCGTATGTACGTGAGATGTTAGGCATGGAACTAGTGTATTTACGCTCTCTTCCTATGCATCAGGGTGCATATGCCATACACAAGCTTGTTTTTTGAGAAAAACTCCATCAAAAAGGGTTGGCATATGTATGAATGAGTAGGCCAACATCAATGATGCATAGTAGTGGCATTTTGAGTTATAACACTCCCAAAAATATCTATGTACATGTCCTTTCCCATGTGATTGGTATTCATGGGTTCATATTCCCTCTCCCATTACTAAAGAACACCATTCAACAATGGATTTCAGATATTGAATGAGGGAAGTAGTTGTGAACTTCATTTCTTGCCTGCATAACACTCTTTTTATGCATGCACCTACTCCATCATGCTCCCCTTTCCCATGCCTAGACTCAAAATAGTTACAAATGTGTGGCATCTTGAGTTTTTTGTGCAACATACACAACCATTGAAATATACAAGCATTTTTTAATTGTCCTGCATAACCATTTGACCAAATCCAATGTCGATCCATATGTATATTCTTCTCCTTAAAGTGATTGTAAAAAACTAAAATCAATTTTCTGTGTAGGCTAAGTCATTGACACCGATCTTCGTTTATGTAGAAGTGATACTCTTTAAATATAACTTTGTTTTCTTCGTTACTATCTAGCCCATGCTTATATGTGATATGGACCATTATGATGACCTTATTTGAGTGATAATACTGGATTTGAATCTAATTTTTCAGTTGAAGGGTCTAGTTCTCGGAAAAATCAACCACTAATAACACAATACCAATGAGAAACATATATTTGCATATTCTAAAATTCTCTTACTTCCATCGAGACATGTGCACATGATGAAAATATTTTTTTTTCTTTTTGAATAATTCCTTCATGTATCGGTGGCCACCCACCTTTTCCAACTAGCTCAAAACAATTTTCTGGCAATTTTGGTAATTTACTATTTTTAGCAGTTTTCACTTCCGGAGTTGTTTTGAGGCCCTAAATAATGTTTTTTGGGAAAAAAGGTTTGAAATATGGGTTTTCCTTCCATATTGTGCCTACAATGAATATCCTCTATGATACCTTTCCAACGGACTATCATACACCTAAAACGGAGATCGTATGAAAAAGTTACGACCCCGAGAAGTTGATGTACTAACTTACCCAAACAGGGCCCAAATGACTTTTGGCGCTTCATCTCCTAGGGTTAGGTTTTTGGATGTCTAGGGTTTTTTTCATTCCTTCTTATTGTAATAATTCCTTCAGATCCTTCCTGAATTAGCGCAACCATCACCACAAAAATTCCTTCATGAATCAATGCAACCGTCACATCTCTTCTCAGAGATAAGCCACCACCATTACAACAAGCTTGTTTCCACTGCATTTTACAATTTTATCTTATTTCATTATTGAATAGAAAACTAGTTTCACTGTATCTCTGTTATTTTTTGTTAAGCACCTGTTAATAATCTATATTCATTTCATTCTTCTCAAAAAATCCATATTAGTGGTATCAGAGCGGTCTTCTCCTTGTTGTCTTAATGCATGTCCCCAACGAGGTCAGAGTACAAAGAGTTGAGTCTTGAGCTTGTTTCTCTTGAGGAAAAAATCTCTCACATGCCCAAGCAACCTCTCATGGAAGGAGAAAAGAAATATGATGGGACAGGAGATCCTTTCAAACTATTGATTGAGGAATCCCTCATGCAACAGAGGAACGAGATGATGGATAGTTTGGCACAAATCCTACGACGACTACCAACATGAGACACATCTTTTTCGTGTAGAGGCACCGCCCCCTTCAAGGTACAAATAAACTTCAATATTCCTATATTTGAAGGTCAGATAAACCCAGATGTTGTAGACAAGTGGTTGAATCTGCTAGAAAGGTATTTTTCTTTCCATAACTTTTAGAATAGAGAAAAGATTACTTTTGCGCTCGTCAAAGTCATTCCCCATGTCAAAGATTGGTGGGAAACATTTTGTGAGCAAAAGGAAAGAGAGGAACCCTCATTATTTACAGTCACAACTACCTGGGAATCCTTCAGGGATGATATTAAGGAACAATACTACCTTGTCAAAAGTTATGAAGACTTGTATACAAAATGGACCACACTGCGGAAAGAAAGAGACCAAGTAGTGCCAGATTTCACAAATATCTTCCATACCTTGCGCACCAAGATGGTTATCAAATATTCATACTGACATATGGTGCTCAAGTATCATGGTGCTCTACATAGATATATCCAGACCAAAATGGAATTTCTGGACATCTCATCCTTGGGTGCGGCCTATTGATATGCCATTAAAATGAAGCAGAAGCTCAAGCAAAAGACGCGAAAATTTGGGCTTGGGAACCCCTCACAACAAAATCTAGGAAAGGGTGGCCCCAACCCATAGAACAAAGGATAGAGGAAAGATGGATAGTATCAGGACATTCAGTCCAAGCCGCAAGCAGATAAGGACACCAGAAATACAAAGAAAGATACAAGGAAGTGGTGCGACTTCCATAAGAGCCCTTGGCATAGCACTACTGATTGTCTCTCAAAGAATTCGTTGGTGGCCAAAGTGAAAGCCTATGAATCATATGCATATTCTGACTTTGAGCTAGAACCATAAATGGGAAGACGGATCATTGATGCAGAACCCAATGCCACTGTTGCTACCACCGAGCTCCAACCTGGTGAACCAGACGAGCCAGAAGAAGGAGAGTGCCTCTTCCATTCACAGATGTGGGTAAAAGGTGCCCCGCTACACTTCATCATTGATAGTGAAAGCTAGAAGAACCTCATATCAATAGAGGTCATCAAGCGGCTAGCCCTCCCGACAACGCCACACCCACAACCCTACACCATTGGATGGATCCGCTAAGGAAGCGATCTTCACATCATCTAATAGTGTTGACTGTCATATGACATCAAGCCCTTCAAAGATGAGGTATTATGTGATGTTGGGCCTCTCGATGTTTGTGATGTTCTTTTAGGACAACCTTGTTTATGGAAATGTCATGTTGTATATGATTCTATGCCTCGTAGTGTTATTATTACTTTGAACAAGAAATTGTACAGGTACATGAGGCAGTCCCACCTAGTGATATTTCCTTGATCTCCGCTAAGAAATGTAGGAAGGTGATCTCTTATATGGGGAAGTTTGTATTCTTCATGATTCTCTCTCAGAATAAGAGAAAGATCATAGCCACATCTAGGGTCTTTTCAGCCGACCTCTCTACATAGAAGAAGAAAGTAGATAATGTCATGGAAGAATAATCATATATCTTCTCCTCACCTACTGGGGTACCTCTGCACTGCCAGGTCAAGAACCCCATCGATCTGAATCCCGACGCACCTCTGCCCAATGGGCCAGTCTATTACCGCTCTCGGTTAGAGAATGATAATATCAAGAGACAAATCCAAGAACTTCTCCACAAGGGGCACAAACTTCCTAGCTCATCACCTTGCGGAAGCCCAATCATGTTGGTATAGAAGAAATATGGAACCTGACGACTCTACATTGATTATCGGGCTCTGAATAAAATCACTGTCATAATCCAATACCTGATTCCCTGAATCAATGACCTCCTTGATCAACTCACGGGGGCCAAATACTTCAGTAAGATTGATCTTAAGTCTGTCTACCACCAGGTCTCGATAGAAAAGACAGATGTTTGGAAGACCAACTTCACGTCAAAGGAAGGCCTTTTTGAATGGTTGGTCATGCCCTTTGGTTTGACAAATGATCCGACCATTTTCATGAGGATGATGGATGATATTCTACGACCATTCACCAATAATTTTGTAGAGGTGTATATGGATGACATTCTCATTTACAACAAGACTTGGGTCGAACACTTGCAGCATATTCAACAGGTTATGCACATCCTGCGGCAGCACAAGCTATACTACAACTTGGAAAAATGCTCCTTCAGCATGGACAGGGTCCATTACCTAGTCTACATAATTGATCAACATGGTGTATATGTGGATCCAACCAAGATCCAAGTCATCCGTGAATAAACAGCCCCAACCACACTTACTGAGCTTTAGATCTTCTTAGGCCTTTCCAATTTCTACTGCAGGGTCGTGTTGGGATTCTCCCATATTGCATGGGCCCTCAACCAAATAGCCAGGGGTGGTGGTAAGGAGAAATTTGCATGGGGCCAGTTCCAATAAGAAGTATTCGATGATTTGAAGAAACGTTTGTGCTCAACCCTGGTACTTTCACTACCAGACCTACATCAACCCTTTGATATCGAGACAGATGCTTCAGACTATGCTGTGGGCGTCATTCTCACTCAACACGGACACCCCATGGCCTATCATAGTGAGACACTATCTGATGATTTCTGTAAGTACCCTACTTACGACAAAGAAATGTACTCCATTGTGCAAGCCTGCCGCCAGTGGAGACATTACATTCTTGAGAAGGAGACTAGAATCCACACTAATCATAAGTCACTGTAGTTCATGCAAACACAAGGAAAATTGTAGAATGACCTCCATCAAAAGTGTTCCACATACTTGCAACAATTCCACCTCAACATCAAATATAAAACAGGAAGCATCAATCATGTCGTTGATTTCCTCAGCAGACCCCCAGTCACGACACTCACCACGGTGCTAGACTCTTGCGGCCATGAGACCTTTGGATGGCCCCAACTCTATGAAGCAGACTCGGACTTCGCCACCACCTACCAAATGTTGGGTACAAACATGGTTGTCGATAGTTTCCATCTTCATGATGGTTTTTTGTGTCGTCTGGGCCATATATGTGTTCCATCAAGCGAGCGAGTGAAGAGGATCTGGGAAGCCCACTATAATCAGGTGACAAGACACTTTGGCTTCAAAAAGATAGTGGTGATGCTACAGAAACATTTCTACTAGCTGAAACTTCGACAGGAGGTCAACAAGTATATCAGGTCCTGCACTACCCGTGCTATTGCCAAACCGACCAATAAGAAACAAGGCATGTACACCCCTCTTCCTACTCCTGAAAGGCCATGGGAATCCATCTCAATGGACTACATGTTGGGCCTCCCATCCACCAAGTGGGGAAATGACTGTGTTTTTGTGGTTGTTGATCGCTTTTCTAATATGGTGATTTTGGTTTCCTGTAAGAAGAGCATCACAACAAAGGCCACTACCAAGCTCTTCTTAGAACGAGTCTGGGTACATTTTTGACTCCCAAAAACCATTGTCTTAGATAAGGATAGTCAATTTCTCATCACATTATGGTCGAGCCTATGGTCACTACTGGACACCAAGCTCACCAAATCCACGGCCTTCCACCCTGAGACAGATGGCCAAACTGAGGTCATAAATCAAATGACTGTGCATATCCTTCACATGTATAATTAAAATCACCCTCACAAATGGGATGAGAGCCTTCCCTATGTCCATCATAGCTACAAACAATCCCTACACAACTCAACCGACCACAACCCCTTTCAGGTGGGATTGGGATTCCAACCATTGGGTCCCATAGATGTTGCACTTCCCCTTGTGGTCACCTCAACCGACTCATCTCCTACTCCAATTGAAGCTGACAAAGCCACTCGGTTCATTGAGAGGATCTAGCACATCCACCAATAGGTTCAGGATATCCTACAGAAGTCCAATGACAAGTACAAACAACACCATGATCAACATTGAGTGCCACATAAGTTTCAAGTGGGCAACAAAGTTTGGTTGCACTTGTAGAAAGAATGCCTTAAAGGACCCCATCGAAAGCTTCTCCCACTCCGTTATCAGTCATACACCATCACCAAGGCCATGGGGGATAATTCTTTTGAGCTCAATATTCCTCCTTTCCTTGGCCTGCACCCAGTGTTCAACGTGGATCTCCTTCGGCCTTATTTCCCACCATTATTGGACACCTCATAAGTACCAGAACAATTGACACCAACAGAGCTCAAACTTGACTGCATACAATAGGAATCCAATGATTAGATTGTGTACACATATATCAAGGGCACTCGACAACAAAGGATCCAGCTTTATCGAGTCGTCAAAGAAGGGCAACTCCTGCACCAAGACAAGTGGCTCACCCGGGTCCAAATTCAGTAGAAATTTCCTCATATGATGGGGGACCTCAATGCAATGGATACCATTTCTTCCTAATAATGGAGGATTGATCTAGGTGGATATCGGTGGCCACCCACCTTTTCCAACTATGTCAAAACAGTTTTCTGTCAATTTTGGTAATTTACTATTTTTAGCAGTTTTCACTTTCAGAGTTGTTTTGAGGCCCTAAATGATGTTTATTGGGAAAACAGGTTTGCAATATGGAAGTTCCTTCCATATTTCTCTTAAAATTAATCTCTTCGACGATGCCTTTCCATTGGGCTATCATACGCCTAAAATGAAGTTCATATGCAAAAGTTACGACCCTGAGAAGTTAATGTACTAACTTACCCAAACGGGGCCCACATGTATTTTAGTGCTTCATCTCCTAGGGTTAGGTTTTTGGATGTCTAGGGTTTTTAGCATTCCTGCTTATTGTAAAAAGGCCTTCAGAGCCTCATTGTAATCATGTTCTTGTGAATGAGCACAACCGTCACATCTCTTCTTAGAGATAAGACACCACCATTCCAGCAAGCTTGTTTCCGTTGCATTTTACAGTTTCAACTTATTTCATTATTGAATAGAAAACAAATTTTACTGTATCTCTATTATTTTGTGTTAAGAACCTGTTAATAATCTATATTCATTTCATTATGCTCATAAAATATGGATCAGGAAGTCACTAATTGTATCTTTTTTATTTCCTCTCCTCCATCAATATCATATGCGACATATTTAAAGCTTTGCAAGGCAGCCTCCTTCCTCCCGAATTCATACTCATGGATTACATGGATGCACATGCTCAGTAATGTCGTTCCACCACACCTGGGGCCTGTTCCATCTAAGAAATATTTTTGATAAAATGTACAACCCTCTAGCCTTGTACACAATATGTTGTGAATAAATTCTTTAGATGATGATGGCAATAATATAACTAAGAATTGCTACAAAAGGGTGTTATGAAAAACATGAAATATATGTGTGTGTGTGTGATAAAAAATAACCATACTCAATGTGATATCTACAACAACATGTGTTAAAAAAAAATTATTCGAATATACCAAGGCTTGGATTTATGGAAAGTTATTTGGCCCAAGTTAAGTGCACTATATACTGTCATGAATCTCTCATACAATTCAATCTGTGTAATGTCAAGAAAGCGTTTAATGGGGTTCACGGTCCCTAGATCCCATTTTCAATTTTAGTACATCTTTTTGGTTGGAAGAATGCCTAGTGTTCTCATGCCAGAAATAATGTACTAGTCCCTAAACTACTCCAATTAACTTCATGTCAGAACAAGGTAGCCTACCAATGAAGGCTCACAGATTTTTTTGGCCACCTATGTCGAGGCTATATCATTTATAAGAATACTTTCTAAGGGTTTTGAAATTTCATTTTATGAGATGAGAGGTTTGTTGTAGAAAACGATGTTTTCTTGTGATCTTTCTAACAATCGATTGTGACAAGACACATCGAGTTACATTGCAGTTAACTTCAAGTTATTCTTGACCACTTTCATCAACCTTAATGTGTTTAAGATTTCTTCACCGCACACTGCTCAATCCAGGTAGGTACAATGAACCCCTATTCTGGAACTCTTGACCTCCCTATTGTGGACTTAACAATGTTGCAATTATTTTCCCTTCAATCACTAGTAGATAAAACCTAGGAGGAGAGTAGACATGAGATTGACTAGTTTTTGGAACGTCTGACTATCCACTAAGAGGTTGCACCACAAGAACTTCTTCACCAAATTGTTGTGAACCAGTTGCCTGTCTAATTTCATCCATTGTACAATCAGCTCCAAGAAAATCCTCCATCATATGGTCATCCACAACACATTTTATTGATGAGATACTGCATGGATTGATCTCTATTGAAATCCTATGATTGCTTGTGGTGATGGATGAGAAACAACAACAACATCTATTCCACTATAAATTGGATTTCCCTCTTCTAAAAGCCTATGCTTTGACATATGTAACTTTTCCTTTTCTCTTTCTTCTTCTACCATTTCGATCAGTTTCTCTTTCCCTGAGGACTTTTTTTCTTGAATTCATTAGCTCCCTATGTTTAAAGAGAAAAATTCGCTTCCAATCACCCCACCACAAATTTGTCTTGGTATTACACAATAAGGCACAACTAACAATTCCAACTCCAAGTGGAAAGATTTGTCTTCATATCACAAAATAAGACACAACGAATAATTCCAATTCCAATTGGACAAATTTGTCTTGGTATTACACAATAAAACAAAACTAACAATTCCAATTCCAATTGGATAAATTTGTCTTGGTATTACACAATTATCAATTCCAATTCCAATTGGATAAATTTGTCTTTGTATTACAAAACTAACAATTCCAATTGGACAAATTTGTCTTGGTATTACACAAGAATACACAACTAACAATTCCAGTTGGACAAATTTGTCTCAGTATTACACAATAAGAAACAACTAACAATTCCAATTGGACAAATTTGTCTTCCAATTCAAAGAAGACAACCAACAATTCCAATTCCTCTTGGAAACATTTGTCTTCCAATTCTTCCCACAATTGTCTTGCAATAGCACAAAATTGTCTATTAATTAAAAAACAAGACTAAAATAACAATAATTTGTCTGTGTGCACAATTTTTGTGTGCATATGTTGGATGTGATTTGTCGGGCTTGAGGTAGATGAGGCAGAGAAGTGTGCTTGGCACAAAAAAATTCTCAATAGGAATGCTCGTGCATTCCTACAGGTAATGGATGAGTGAAAATCACAAGGCTTTCCAACTCATAAGAGCACGCATGTGCTCTTAATGGAACATATATAACTGCTGGGCTCATGATTTCGTTAAATTAATGATGTTGATTAAATCCTTTTTTACCGGTATTATATGTGTATTTAACTATTTCGAAGAAGTTTTGAAGAATATTTATATAAAATCATCATAGCTTATACCAAGTATGTATAATTGATGTTTTGTGATGGTTTTAAGTTTAATTCAACATGATTTAATTATTAAAATAAGATAATCAGCGATCTATGTGTCACAGAGAAAAATCACATTGCGTTTTTCCATCCAGTAGCTCATCCGGTACTCTATCTGGCACTGCATCCAACACTAAAAACATGGGCGAGTTGGCAGTTGTTATATCAATGACCTGTGTTGGGTGAATTGACGACATGGGTTTTGTTCACCCTCGTGGCATCCAACTAATGAGCTCTTGACATCTTGGATTAAGCTGTTATGCTGAGTTGAGTGGCTCATTTGGTTTCTATAAGACACATGCAGTTATAGCGTATTTAATTGAATTTGTTGTTTTTAGAGGAGGTTGACCCTTCCAGTGGTCAACCTCTCGAATTGTAACTGTTATAAATACCACATTAGTGGTCAAACAAGATAGGTTAAGAATTGTGTTGTTGTGTAATTCAAGACATTTCTATAAACTTGTGTAAGACTTCGTTTTTAATTTAAATGCCATAATCATGTTGATTTAGCTCGTGATTCACTGTTGAGGAGTAGCCAGGACTTGTTGGGCAGGCCACTAGTGGTTTGGGTGAATATTTAGATAGTTATCTTGTGTATTTGAGTTGTTCAATTGTCATTTCTTTCATTTTCTATTCTGTGTTTTTATAATTTTACATGCTGTGTGTTTGATGTTCATAGCTTAATTGTTTTCATTTCCTTTTTGCAGGTTGCTTGTAAAGGATAGTTGTTAATATGTTGTGTATTTTTAATTAATTAGTAAATAGCTTGCAATCTTAGCTACTAACCTTGTTGTATGATTAAATGCTAGTTTGAATTTCTGCAGGTTGAAATAGAATAGTTAAAACAAAGTATTGAGTTAAAACATAGTATTGAGTTAATACAGAGTATAGAGTTTCTTTGCCAAAGTTTCAATGGATGAATAGTTGCTAGCTTTAATTTTAATTCTTTGTTTCCTTATCTAGTTTTCTTATTTAAGTTTGATTATCAGTTTTCTTGTAGTATGTTAAAGTAGAAGTAGAGTTTAAATTATGTTTTTATGTACACTTTAACTTGCAATTTGAATTGTTAATAATAGGATTAGCTTAGTTTATTTTATGAAATTTCCATTCTAGAATTAAATTGCAATTCTAAATAGAAGTTTGATTTTGACTTAAGTTTTTAGTTATAAGTCTCTAATGGTGTGAATTTTCTTACATTATCATAAGAGTGCATTTGAATTAAGTAGAATAA
>JASDQU010817162.1:19078-36162 GCA_032191745.1 Picea mariana | reverse complement strand
CTTCCTTATATCTAGTGGTGAAGGTTTAAGAGCAACTGCTATTAGAGATGCCTTGAGAAAAAGAAAATGAAAATATTTTCAAAAATGTGGCTAATTACATCAAGTCATTATTTGATTGATGCCTAGTAGACAACAAGGCTCAAATATAGAAATATTTTGAATAAAAATTCTTCTTTTATATTTCCTTGAAATTGTCTACTCCTAATGAAATAAATACATACAAAAATCTCTAGAATTGTCTATCAACAAAATTCAAAATTATTTACATATGTACAGTCAAAAATTCAGAAAATCATTAAAGAAAAAAGGGGGACTTCCCCATATACTAAGGCCAGTGCCTTGTTATTTGACATGACCTATAGAAAATATTCTTTGGAGATGGTCTTGTGATAAATTTTGAGTCGGTGTCCATTTACTACAAAGGAGACTTGTCCATTGTCAATTGTTTTTATTTTCATAGCCCTATTTTAATACACGGTGACTACCTTCTAAGGAACCAACCACTAAGTGATAAGTTTTCCTTTGAAGGTTTTAAATTGGGAGTCAAACAACAAAGCCCAATTTCCAGGTTGGAAGTGTTTCTTCTTAATAAAATTTTCATGCCACTTGCTCCTCTGGTTTTGGACTAATATTGTTCGTTGGATAACATCTTTCCTGATCTCATCCAACTCATTTAATTTTAGGGCTCATTTTTTCTGAGCCTCATCTAAGTTTAATCCCAATTCTTCGGCAATAGGGAAGGTCCGTACTTGGAATTCTATTTGTAGAAGCACTTGTTTCCCATATACTAGCTCATAAGGGGTATGCCCAGTGGTGTTTCTCCAGGTGATCTGATATGCCCATAAAGCTTCTGGAAGGCTATCATCCCAATCCCGATGATGAAAATGAACAATATTGGTTAATATAACTTCAAGAACTTTGTTTGTGGACTCTACCTAACCATTAGCGTGTGGGTGGTATGGAGAAGACTTGCAGTGCTTAATCCCACATTTCTCCATTAGTTCTCATCAGCTTGGAAGTGAATTGAGTGCCTTTCTCTGTAACAATTTCACGAGGAACACCAAAGTGGGTAAATATGTCTTCATAAATGAATTCGACAATGTATTTTTCTATAGCCCTAAATAGGGCTTTTGCCTCTACCCACTTGGTGACATAATCTGTACAAACCAAAATATAATTTTTCTTACGAGACATTGGTTAAATTTGTCCTGCAAATTCAAGGGCCCATTTCTTGAAAGGTTCTATCATAACTTGGGCATGCAAGGGAATTTTTTCAGCTAACGTGGATCTTCCTGTCCTTTGACAGATATCACAACTCCTCACATAATTGGCATCATCCTTTAAAATCCTATGCCAATAGTAACCTAAATGTAACGCCTTATATGATGTACATTTTTCAGAAAAATGGCCAGCACATGGTCCATCATGACAACTTCGTAGGATTTCTGGTATCTCATCTTCTAGGACACATCTACGAATAATCAAATCAGGACCTGTATGAAAAATGTCATGGCCAACCCAAGAGTAATTGGCACTTTGCGTAATAATTATACGTTTTTCATGAGGTGACAAATGAGATGGTAACTTCCTAGTAGCCAAATAGTTTTCCATATCTGCAAACCATGGGGTATTAAAAGAAAGGGAAAAAATGTGCTCGTCTAGGAAACTATCATCTATAGGAATATCATCATCCTCATTTTTTATTCGTGAAAGAAAACCATCTACCAAATTATCTTTTCCAGGTCGGTCAAGAAAGATGATATTAAACTCCTGGAATAGAAGGAGTCACCTAGTCACTCGACCATTAGTTATGGGCTTATTCATGAGAAATCTAATGGCAGAATAATCTGTATGTACAAATAATTTGTAACTTGTGATGTAATGGAGAAACTTATTGATAGAATGAACTACTTCCAAGAATTCTCGGTAACTGTGTAGTTTAACTCGTCTGGGGACAAGTTCTTTCTCACAAAATAAATGGCATAGGACTACTGGTCTTCTTTCTTCCCTAATACTCCTCCTATTGCGGTGTCAGAGAAATCAATGGATATGTGAAATGGGAGAGCCCAATTGGGTCCCCTAATAACTGGTGCCATAGATATCTTCGCTTTCAGGGTTTCAAAGGTGGTTTGACATGGCTCAGTCCAAAGAAAATCAACATCCTTTATTAACAATCCAAGCATGGGTGCAATAATCTTCATGAAATTTTCAATAAACCATCGGTAGTATCCAACATGTCCAAGAAATATTCTCACCTCTTTCTAAGTCTTAGGGGGTGGAATTATAACAATGACCTCAATCTTAGAAGGATCGACTTTAATCCCTTCAAATGAAACCTGATGTCCTAGAACCACTCCTTCAATTAACAACATTTTACATTTTTCGTGACTTATAGACAGGTTCATTTCTTGGCATATGATATAGACTTTTTCTAAATTATCTAAAGCTTCCTGGTAAGTAATTCCATATGCTGTGAAGTCATCCATGTATACCTCCACACAATCATCAATAATATCAACAAATATCCCTAGTACTACTAATTGAAATGTGGTAGGAGCATTACATAATCCAAATCGTAAGACCTGATAGGCATATGTTCCTCAAGGAAAAGTAAAGGTAGTCTTGTCCTGATCCTCAGGTGCTATGATAATTTGATTGTACTCGCTATATCCATATAAAAAGGAGAAATATTTCCTTCCAGACAGGGTATCCAAAACTTGGTCAATGAAAAGAAGAGGAAAACAAACCTTCAGAGTGGCCTTGTTAAGCTCCTGGAAATCAACAAAAATTCTCCATTTCCCGATCACTTTCTTTGGAACCACTACAAGAGGGGATACCCACTTACTTTCGGATATGGGATAAATAAATCCAACATTTAATGCCTTTTGGAACTCCTCTTTTACTATATCTTTGAGTGTTGGGTTCATCCTTCTCTGGGGTTTCCTAGCAGGTGTTACTTCCCCTTAGGTCTATATATGATGAATGGATGTGTTAGGGTGTATAAGCTTCATGTCAGTGTATTTCTAGGTGAATGCCCCTGATTTTTCATTAAGGATACTTACTAATTGTTTTTGTTGGTCTGCATCTAGCCCAGAGTTTATATGTAGAAAATTTCCTAGACTAATGTCGTAGGGAATGGTATGAGATGTGGCATACTCGTCTATCTCAAAGGTGAAAGATTTCGAAGACAAAATTTATGGGTCCAATTGTTCCTTAAATTATTCCCCAAACATGTACTCAAATTGGGGAAAATATTGTGAAAATCAACACACGTGATAACATAAATAAACTGGTTTAGCACATTTTCCGTTGTGTTCTCTTGAAGTGCCCAGGAATGAACAATTGGAAACACGGGTTCTTCCTAGTCCTTATTCTCGTATGGAAATTCAATCCACCATATATTCTCCATGATAGGTTGAGTTGGAGGATATATGGTGAGCTTCTGGATAGACAATCCATTTGAGATGGTCATTTCTCCTTCTCTACAACCAATAAATGCATTGGTTGTGGCTAACCAAGGTCTTCCAAAAATAATCGGATGGAATTTAGTAGGATCCTTTGAGTGAATGATAATAAAGTCTACTTGGTACTCCCATGAGGCTAAAATAACTATGATATCATCCAAAATTCCTTTAGGTAAAACCTTGGTCCCATCTACTAATTCCAAAATGGTTGGGGTAGGTCTAAGAAGAGGTTTTAACTATAATTCCTCCAAGGTAGTAATGGTCATAACATTGATGGCTTCCCTTAGGTCTATGAGAATGTTCCCAATGGAAACCTCATTAATGGTTATGGTCACTACGTGGTTTCCTGGGTTCCCATATTTTGCTACCTTAGGCTACTCTAATATGTACTCAAAAAGTTCTCCTATAAAATGTACTGTTGGAGTATCTTTCTGCTTCCTCCCTGGATTCTTAATACACAATTATTTGACCACCTTAGTTTATATTGGAATATCCTTAATGGCTTGTAGCAAGGGAATATTGACACAAATATTCTTTGCTTCATTCAAAATGTCAAATTTTGGTCGGGTGGTAGGTTTCTCGATTACTAATCTTTTTGGATAAGGAGGGGCCTTCGTAATTTGTGAAGGTTCATTTTGGGGAAGATTGGGTTCTTGGTCCTTAGGAATAATAACATATTCCCACCTAGTGTCATCAGTGGGTTGTTTGGGGGTTTCCTCTTCTTCCTCTTCCTAGATGACTACTGAAGGTCTTTTCCTGTCTATAACCTTTCCTGACCTCAGTTGAATCTCCTGCAATGGATCAAGAGAAATAACATATGTCGGGAATGACTGCATCTCAACATTGTGAAGAGGTTGAGTGGGATTATTATTGGGATTGGGCACTGGTTGTGCCGGTAATAATGTTTGTCTCAGGGAGCTTGCATTCTGATATTGTTGTGGTTTTTATTGTGGAATAGGAGGTAAAGGTGGTGGAACAAAACTAGGTAGAATCTACAGGATGTTTGGTGGAAACTGAGAATAAGGATGGTTGGGCATATGGATAGGTGGAGCTTGATGGTTCCCTTGGTTATGCCCTACTCTCCATCCTTTAAGCCAAGGATGGTGATACTGTGTAGACCAGTGTTTCCAACTTGGTGAGTTCCACTGTTATGGTTGTTGATAATAGGGTGGAACTTGAGGTTTTAGATCCGGATATGTAGGTTGATTCCTTGGCTGCGATGGCCTCTTAGGTGAATAAGAGGACTCCTTGGGATCCCCACTTCTATATATGGATAAAAAATCGTGAAATGATATACATTTTTCAGTTGAGTGGTCTTCTATGCAGAAGCCCCAAAATGAAATGTTATATAATGGACATTCCCTTGAGGAATTCTTCCTCATGCATCTTGGCAAAAATATGCTCATTGTTGCATTTTCCTCCTCCTATTTATTTTTAATATTTACGGTGTCCAAGTGGGAACCTATTGTGCTTAATATATCTGTCTGAAGTTCTCTAAAAGGTTCGCTATATCTACTCTTTTGATACAACCTAAACTAACTGGTTTTAAGTTTCTACTATAAGGATCACAAACATTCTTTCATGTTTTATCTCTACTCGAGTAATTATTACACATTTCACAGATTTTGGCAAATGGTTTATGGGATATGTCACCTAATTCCATCGGGTTAAGTATATCCAGGTATTCCTTTGAAATCAATTTAATGAAAAGATCTCTAACTGCATCATCTGGAAGGTCATGGTATTTTGATTTCTGTGAGATATAAGAAAATCGTTCCATATAATCCTCAAGATTCTCTTCCTCTAACTATTGGATTTTGAAAATATCATTACAAGAATCCTTGGATTTGCAGTAATATTGGTACTTCTTAAGAAATATATCTTTCATGGCTTCCCAAGACTTAATATTGGATTTTCCCAACCCCATGAACCATCTTAGTGCAAAGTCCTTAAGGGTGGCAAGAAAGAGTTTTAGTTTCTGGGCATCTTGTATGTAGTTTTATCTCCTGCACAAGATGTCAAACTCAAATAGGAAGGTATCTGGGTCTTCATTGATTTTACCATAAAAGGTGGGCAGTGCCGAGAGGGGAATGTTTTTCATATTGGCATTCTATGTGGTGTCCAAAATTGGAAACCCGAAGGTGGTTTCAGTTTGGTTTCCAGCTTCTTCTCCCTCCTCATGTCTAACATTGTTGTGATCCTCCTGATCATCCATACTGGTTTGGTTTTTAAAGAAAGATTACCTAGGTGGTTTTATCCTTGAAGGGAACAAGGTATCCCAAGGTTCTTCTCTAAGAAAGGTATCCCAAGGTTCTTCTCTAAGAAAGGTATCCCTCTAATGGGAAGGTCTTCCTACTACTTGGGTTTCTATGACTCTACTCGAGCCGGTTGAGATTATTGGTGCCAAAGTTTCTGTGTCAATTGAGAGACAATTAAATTGGCTAAACTACCAAACAAAGTATTCACCTATTCAGGTTCTATGATGTCTTCAAAGTTAGGATCTCCTGATGGTGGTAAGAAAACAAAGGTGGTGTTGTTTGGTTATGCAGAGGGATCGAGTGGTCTTGCCTCCTATCCCATGATTACTGATGCTTCAACTTTTTGTTCTATAATTCTCCCTGTTTTAGTCTCTTCAGAGACTGCTTTATCTCTTTGGGTTGAGCTAGCTCCTATTTTTTGGTATCGGTCTGTGGAGTTTATAGGTGGAATATTCCTTCCCCCAAAAAGGTCGGAAGGAACCTTGGTTGAAAGGTCTGATTTTATTTTAATGTATCTACCCTTTGGGTCCCTAAGTCTATTCATGAAAGAAAACAACAAAAAGAAAAACTATCATTGGGTTTGGGGGAACCTGCTATAATATATGCACAGGTTCTTACCTATCATCTTAAAGTTCCCCCACCACCAAACTAATGCTAAGGTTTAGAAATGATCTATTTCCTACCTTGATACAACTTCCCGACAACGACGCCAAAATGATGGGTGTTCTATATGCACTAAATCCGTCAATTAAATTGTCAATCTGATGTAAGTAAACTCAGTGTTGTAGCACTATATGTGTCAAGGTAGAAGAGCTAGAGGAAGTATAGTCTAACTAAGGAGATGGTCTATCTAAGGGCTAACCTACTTAACCAAAGACTATCAATGAGCAAGCCCTATTAAGGAACTTAAATTATTTACCCTAAGAAACATTTAAACAATGGATCAATGGATTGTTCCTAAAGAAGCAAATGAAAACCCTACTTTGAACAATTTAACTTAATCAATCTAATGAGAAAAAACAATTCATCTATTTAATCTATTCAACTTAATGATCAATAGAAATAGCAAATTAATCTAATCAATATATTCCAAATCAATGAGCAACAACAAGTAAACAAGCAAACAAGCAAACAACTAACCTATTAAAACTTATGCAACAAGTAAACTAATCAAAACTACTCAACATGTAACTAATCAACTATTAAGAAAGTGAACTCTATTCTTAAGATAAAACTCATAATTACTTCTAATCTACAAAGGGAAATATTAACCTATTGAATTAAAACCATCATGATAGTATTCAAACATTAATCAACAATTACTCTTAATCTACAGTAACAAGAAACTTCAAATATAATGATGATGATTACGTCTTCGGTGTCTTATGACATCACAATGGAATCTAACAATTAGTGATAACTCAATAGGAGTAATTTCAATATTAACTTCTATGGAGAAATGAAAGGTATGAATGAAACAATCTAACAAGAGCTTAGCCATCATAGAAGAAATATCAACTATCCAGAAAATCCATTTGATCTCTCAATTTATGCATTAATCATCAATGATAAGAAAACATTATTCTACTTAATTGAAATTCACTTTTATTCTAATGTAATAAAATTCACACCATTATAGACTTATAACTAAAAACTTAACTCAAACTCAAACCTCTAATTAAAATTGCAATCTAAATCTAGAATGGAGATTTCATAAAATAAACCAAGCTAATCCTATTATTAACAATTTAAATTGCAAGTTAAAATGCTTATAAAAACATGATTTAAATTATACTTCTACTACAAGAAAATTGATAATAAAACTAGATAATCAAATTGAGAATTAAAATAAAAACTAGCAACTATTCATCCATCGAAACTTTGCCAAAGAAACTCTATACTCTGTATTAGCTATTCTATTTCAACCTGCAGAAATTCAAATTAGCATTTAATCATAAAACAAGGTTACTAGCTAATATTGTAAGCTATTTACTAATAATTAAAAAGAGACAGCATATTAACAACTATCCTNTGATAAAAACACATATAATGGAAAATGAAAGAAATGGCAATTTCACAACTCAAATACACAATATAACTATCTAACTATTCACCTGTACCACTGGTGGGCCCCCCAATAGGTCGTTGCTACTTCTCAACAGCGAATCATGAGCTAAATCAACATGATTTTGGAATTTAAATTAAGAACGCAGTCTTGCACAAGTTTGTGGAAATGTCTTGAATTACACAACAAAATGATTCTAGCAATCCTTCACAATTCTTAAAAATTATTAACAACTCTTTTCTGACCACTATTGTGGTATTTATAACAGTTAAAATTCGAGAGGTCAACCACTGGAAGGGTCGACCTCCTCTAAAAACAACAAAAATCCATTAAATATGCTATAACTCTCTTTGGCTTATCATCTTTTCAATCCAACTATCCCTCATATGTGCAAGAGTCACTAGCATCGTCAGAATTCTCTAAATAGGAATCGATCATTGAATCCTCATGCATCTCCTCATCCTCACTATCATAGTGCACCTCAACAATGTGCACCTTCCCTTTACCCCTACATCTGTGGTTTGGCTCCCAAGGCTCTTTGCAACTGTAGAAAATTTCCTTGATCCTAATGGGTGTGGGATTAATCTGTGCTTCCTTCCATATAGATGCTCTGGCTTTGTTTTCCTCTACTATGTCGACCCAATTTCTAACCTCATCTTTTCTCCAACTATATTTTTTTATGGATACAAGCAGTTGGAATGCTACTTGAGCCCTAAATCTCTCACAAGGGTGTAATATTCCCTTTCACAATATACAATTTCTCTAGGAAATTACAACATCTCCATCACTCCTTATGAATGACCCCTTGAGTTGGAAGGAATCTTTTCTCTGATACCACTGTAATGTTCCCAACCAAATCTGATTGGAACATTGAGTTTTTATTGAGTTTATGAGTTTCTGATTGTGGCATTTTGTCAAACACCTTGCAAATTTGTATTCTTGAGTTGTGCTAGAATTTATGATGAAGGTTTTATGTGTGTTTTCAGCCAACCAATAGTGAAGATATATAAATTTAATATAGTCAACAAGATACAAGATCAACAAGACAAGAAATAGCCATACATACCTCAGATCAGATTTTATTCATAATAATATCTACCATCATACAAAATGGGACATATATGGAATACATAGAGTGTATGGATGATAATGCCTCCAATATAGAAGAGAATGATGAAGATATTCTCCCCTAAAATTCCTCCATTGCTGCATGAAAAATATATCCGATATCCAACCTATAATCTGACGACTGAAGGTGTCTACTCTCCAGAAAGTGCGTCGTCCTTGGCTGAAGCAATCCAAGAATTTAGCCTCCAAGTATATGGTCTCTAAGTACTTAAAAAAACTTCCAAACTATATATAAGGGACTAGGAAACCCCTATACCAAATATCCAAGTTGTTGGGAAGGTGATTCCCTTCCAAAACAAAATATTTCTAATGGACAGTGCACCCTCCTCAAGGGAAAACACGTCCTACTTAATGATAGAGTGAAGGGGCTCAATAATACCATCCAATACGGATGAAAATAGGTTATAGGGTTATGAAAATCAATCCAAGGATGAGATATACTATGGTTCTAGCTCTCCCAATCCAAATCGAATCTTCCTCCCTCAAGTGATGTGCCCCACGTACAAAAAACCTCCAACAAAATGCACCAGCTCTCTTTGAACCTATAGAATCCACCTGAGACTGAGATAGAACTGATGTAGAATGGTGAGGGATGAATATTTCACCTCCATGACCAAGCATGGACCAATTTGGGTAGAATCCTTCACCATCGAGCTTATCTCTAGGTTTTGTTAAGTCAAAACCCTTAAAACCCCCAAGTGCATGGGCTTTCTAGCAAGAAGCCAAACATCAAAATGATATAACAAACTAATGAGAGAATAGAGGCCCCTATCTTTCTTTTATCCTGCCTATTCACCTGGTCTCTCCAAGTGACTTTTACTTTACTTTATTATTAATTAATTAAATTACTTTAACTAATTAATTAACCATTTTACCTCTAAAAAGTGATTTATCCCTCCTTATGGCTTGTTCGGCCACTAAAAGTCACTTCTCATCATCATATCATATAGTGTTATTCCTACCGTTTCCAATGAGATATTACACTAATAGGTTCCTCCAAGTATTATTCCCAATATGACCTTATTACTGAATTTAATTAACATATAGCCCATACTAACTCAAAATTACGGAAATTGTAGGCATTCAATGGAATGGATCATGATGATGAAATATAATGAGTGATGTAAGCCGGGCCCAATAAAACCCCTCAATATCTCATGTACTTTCTATCACCCCCATATGGCTACCTTGGTCAACATAACACTTTGTAATATAATGATGTCCAAAAGTAGTGACATTACAGCTCCTTCCATGGTTTTGAAATATACCTGCTCAAAACTCCCACTGCATGTGGAATGTCCAGTATAGTAAAAACCATTGCATACATCAAATTGCTAATTGCACTCGCATATGGAACATGAGACATGTCCTTCACCTCTTCATGTGTCTTGGGATATTAATCCATAGATAACTTTACACCAACTGGAATAGGGACCTTCATCAGTGTCCATTCATGCATATTAAACTTTTGCAATATTGTCTCGACATATTTTATTTGATTTAACCAGAGTTTCCTTTTTTTTCGATATCTTTTAATTTCCATGCCCAAAATGAAATTTGAAGCACCGATATCCTTCATGTCAAATTTAGAGGACAATTGAGTTTTCACATCCTCCATAATCTCCTTGTTGTTTCCTATCAGCAACATGGCATCCACATAAAACACCAAATAAATCAAATGATCATCATTAAAATAGAAAAAAATGATCCTCTTTTCTTCTTTTGAATCCAAGTCCCAACATATAAGTATCAATGTTTTTATAGCACATCCTTGGTGATTGTTTTGAACCATACAGGGACCTTTTCAACTTGCATAAAAGCTCCTTCTTTCCCTTCATAACAAATCCTTCTTGCTGCTTCATATAGATTATTCTTCTAGATCCCCATGTAGGAATGTTAACTTCACATCCATCTGTTCTACTTCAAAATCAAATGCAACAATAATAGATAAAATAAAACTTATGGAATTTAACTTGGCAACAGGAGAGAAAATCTCACCAAAATCAATTCCCTTGACCTATGAATAACCCTTTTCTACTAACCAAGCTTTGTATTTCTCCGCTTTTCCTTATGCATTCAGATTCTTTTTAAATACCCATTTGTTTACAATGGAATTTCTTCCAGTCAACAAATCCACTAGATCCCAAGCCTCATTCTTATCCAAGGTTTCCATTTCTTCATCCACAGCCTTTTTCCAGAGCTTTCCATCCTATGAATTGATTGCCTCCCTGACAGTTCTAGGATCATCATCAATAATTGACAAAGAAAAATTTGAAGGGAAATCATATGGAGTATACCTTTCCGGTATCCTTCTTTATTGAACTAATCTCCTCAATATTGGAGTATGGGGATCTTCTTCTTCTGATTCTCGTTCTTTTGTAGACTCTAATTCATCTTCCTTTAAATCAAATTCTATTTTCTTTAGTTATTCCTTACTTGGTAGGACTTCATGTTTAAAAACATCCTTCAATTCTCTAAATAGCACATCTCAGATATACACAACCTTCTTATTTTTTGAGTTCCAATTATTATAAGCTTTGAGACCATATTTATACACATAAAGATACACTTTTCAACCTTCTTATCTAGCCTACTCTTGTTTTCCATTGGAACATAAACTTATGAATCACATCCAAATACCTTGAGATATGTGAGAGAAGGTTTCTTACCAGTTCATACCTCTTATGGAGTCTTGTCATCCATCACTAATGAGGGTGATCAGTTGACCAGGTAACATGCAATACCCACTTCCTTTGCCCAGAATTCTTTCCCTAACCCAACACCACTAAGCATGCACCTTCCTTTTTCCATCAGCATCATGTTCATCCACACTTCTTATGGAGTATTATTTTGAGGTGTATATGGAGTATTCTTCTGCCTTGATATACCACACTTCTTAAAAAATTATCCACATTCATTCCCACGGAACTCGCTTCCATATCTGTCCTCAACACCTTAATTCTTTTCTCTATTTGATTCTCAACAAGAGCCTTAAACTCTTTAAACCTGTCAAAGAATTCAAATTTCTTCCTGAGGAAATATATCCAAGTATTCCTCAATAAGTTACCTATAAATGAGACACATCACACATATTTTCCCAATGATGAAACCAACACAGGTCCAAACACATCACTATGAACTAGCTATAAAATTTCTTCTTCCCTCAATGCACCAGAGGGGAATCTTACCCGATTTTGCTTCCCATATGCACAATGTTAAAAAAAAACAAAATCCATAGCGCAGTTAGACATACCTTCAACCATACATTTACCATGTATTAGTCGAATATCCTTCTCTCCGATATGCCCCAGTATTTGATGCCACAAAATAACCTTTTCTGCAGAAACTGTAGGAGTTATTTGTTCTTCAACTCCAATATCAGGAACAATGGATCTATTACAACCATCACTAATAGTGTTTCCTTGAATCCTATACAGAGTTCCAAACTGAACTCCCTTCACCAACACCATTTATCCTCAAACCATCCTGTAAGTTTCCTTTTCAAATATTGTTTTTACCCTTGCATCGTCCATTTTTCTTACAAAAATCCAATTTCTGTCCAAACCTGGGATGTGTAGAACACCAGTTGGTTTTCTAATCCTTACATATATGAGCCTAAACCTTACTTTTACTTGTCCTATGATTCAGGTTGTCGATTCATCACCTAGGAAAACCTTACCTCCATCATACCTCTCATAATCACAGAACCACTCCCTGTGGGGATTCATATGAAAAGATACACCTGAGTTAGCAACCATGCCTCATAATATGCATGTATGATTGAATAATTCAATTACACATCCCCTCCTTCTTCCTTGGAGGTGTTTTATTTTGTAGAAGGAGCTTCTTCAGGTTCCTTCTTTTTTTCAATTTTGGATCTACACTGCTTCTTGTAGTTCCCTTATTTTCCACATCTCGAGCATACCGTTAAAAAAATTTCAGGGAATTTAGATCTACCCTTAGACTTATATCAACCACTTGAGGACTTAGATATATTCATTTCCTCAGAGTTTCCTCTTCCAAATAATGCATCTATGCTTTGTCCTTCCATGTTCTTTCATCTCATCTCCTCTGACAATGAGGATGAGATCACTTCATCAAACTTCAAGGAAGTTGTATTACTACGTATGGCTACAACTAGACTATCCCACGAGTGTAGTAAAGAGAACAATAAACCAATACACTTCTCTTCACCTGAAATTTTAATATCAACAGATACTAACTGATTTACCACAATATTGTATGCATTCAAATGCTCTTTCACTGAGTCTCCATCTCTGATCCTTACGTTATATATATTATTTCTTGGGAAACGTTTATTTACTAGGGACTTAGAATGATACAACTTCCCCAAATTATCCCATAAATATTTGGCTGTAGATTCTTCTGACATGTTCAATAATAATGAATCTCAGAGACACAGTCTAATTGTTCTCTTCGCCTTCCGATCCAACTTTTTCTAGTCATCTGTTGAAGTTACAGTAGGTGTAGTACCTGGATCCACTGTGATCCACTTATCTCAGTCCACCAACAGATATTCCATCTTGATCTTCCATAGCTTAAAATTTCTCCCATTAGACTTCTTGATCTCTATTTTCAAACTGTTGGCCATTTTGTTTCACCTGAAAAATGAATACCACAGTTCTCCCACTGTAACAAGGCTTATTATAGTCTCGAGCCAAACCCTTGAACAAAATGACATCCCCCTGAAGCCAAAAAAAATCTGATACCAAATGTATATTTTAACCTTGTACAATTATTTACGGCATACATATTTTCAGTAAAAGAACACACAATATACAATGGAAAATACAAACATTACATAGATATTTTTCCCCTGGAAACCCAAACTAGGAAAGCAAGCAAATTATATATACATTCATAGTGATACATTGTTTACAATACAATATACATATAGGATGCAATGACATACAAAACCCTAAACTAATGACCTAGATTATTCAACAACCATAATTCCTTAACTTGAAATAGAAAACCATCGGAAAAGACCATGTGCTGAAAAACTTCCCAACAATGGACATGAAAATCGAGGCAACACAAAAAATGAGGAAAAATATGCGACATGTTTCCTAAGGAAAAATCAAATTCTTGGGGGCGCTTTTCCCAAACCCCCACATGGGGGGGCAATCATCCCCAAATTCACTAGTCATGCAAAGAATATAACACACCCAACAAGAAGGAGTGAGCATCTTAACTGCATTCTCCTCTTTCTTTGCTGGGGAAAACATCAATGTTTTCTCCTTGTCCTCCTCTATGAAATTCATTGTTGGTTGTCTTTATTCTCTTGTTTCATCTGCAACAAATGCTCTTGCCTCAACTAGGCTATGTGGAAGAAATACCTCAATTCCCCCAATGATCAGAATACTTCTTTGATCCTCCTTTATCAAAACTCCTTGTTGATCCGAACTCAACTCTAAGTTAATATCTTCTTCCTTGCCCACCTGGCAATATGGGATCTCTTTTCTGCCCTCCTAGCAGTCTATGATATCAACTAATCTCATCTCATTATCCCCTGGGAAATATGAAAATTCATCTTTTCCCTCCTGACAGCTTATGAGACCTTTAACTGATCTGACCTCCTCTTCACCGAGGTTCCTCGCAATCTCTGGCTCACAGATGTGAACCACTTCCTCTTCTATGTCATTGAGGTTTTCAACTTCCCTCAGACACCTCCATTATATTTGTTGCTACTTTCTGTCCAACAAATTTTGAACATGACATTTTCCCTTCCTGTTCAGAGGCCATTCGTACCTACAATGTACCTTTGCCTTCTGCCACATCTTCAATGTCAACCTCTCCATTTTGAATCTTATCTCCTTGATCTCTTTATCCATTTTTTATTTATTTTTCTACTAGCGGTCTTCTCCCCGACCACACTTATGGCCTATAGTATCCATTTTCCTTCTCCTTCTACCTGCCCTCCTAGAAAGTCTATTGATTAATCTGCAACTGAGAGCACTTCCATATTATCCTACAACCCACCTGGATGTTTTCTAGACTGCTACACACCTGCAAGAAATCACCTTCAAAGAGCATCAAGACTTTGTCTTCAACTTCTCTTCCTTTTTCTACGATCTGCAGATAAATTTTAAGCTTTGATACCACTCCTGGTGCAAACCCCCTTCCCTCCAAAGGGTTTCTTGACATCCTGGTCTTGGATCATTTGAAATACTGAATCAGAGCGACTCCTTGGGTCCCAATGAGCAACTGAAACCACTCTACCCACACATAGGTCATGTTCTCAAGTGACCATGGCTATGACCGTGGGCTTGTCCTTTCATGATTTAGACTTCATGGATATCTAGAATCCATCCCTCGACCTTTCTCTAAGAGCTCTTCTCCAAGTTTACAAACTCTTGCCATGCATCTCCTCAAATATGTTGGCCCCACTATGGTTCGGGTTTCGTGACCTTGTGAGACTCTTGGTCTCTCACCTACAACCCTCCAAACCTTCAATTCATGAACTCCTAGATCCAATTCCATGTGCTCTCCTCACGATCAACGACTGAGATGAAACCACAACTTCAAAATTCATGACTTTTCTTTCAGAAATCCTTTAAAATTCTCGAACTCCAAAGTGTCGAAACACCTTACATCTATCCTCCATGTCACTCTGCCATATCTGATGGTATGGAATCATTCATATCCCTCTGAAATGAATCTTTCCCATTGGATTTTATGGAAACTTCGAGACTTCTCTCCTCGAAGAGTTTCCACCACTCTCCCTCCCGAGATTTGATTCTTCGATTTCCTTTTGTTCCTCTGAACGCTTCCTTCGACACTTAGTCAAATTTTCAACCTGCGCACACTTTGCAACAGGTCTTCTTCCACGCTCAACTCCTTTTAAGATTTTAGTTCGAAACTTTTTCACGTAATCCTTGTTGATGCTTATTCACTCCTTGCACATATAAGTTTCACACCATCTCTTCTGAGATTCGAGTCAAAACAGACTCAGTCACGCACTCCTTGTAGACACTATGCACACCTTGCACTCGCTCTATGCCCACTTGACAGACTCATTTGGAGTATCCAACAAATATGACTGTGCTTCCTCTGCATAGTCTTTCCTCCAAAGTATTTAGTAACTCTCACGATCCTCATGGTATTGCAAACTATCATGGTGCACCCTCTTGGCACGTCCTCTCCTGAATTCGAAGAAAAAATCAAATACACACTCCTTGTGTTGTCTCACAGAGTCTCCATTTTTCTGTCATTCACTCCTTACAATTAACCAAGAGAATCCATAACGATTAAACAAACTCAGAGACATATAGGGAAGTCTACCTATCACCTACAGACGGAATCTAACATACATCTACAACATACATTGATAAACACACACATATAACATTCATTCATAACTATATAAGCACACACAGAATCATATGCAGGAAAAATTTCTTTTTGTATATCTCTGAATGTCTATAGAGATGTCTACAAAGGATGGACTACAACAGAGTCTTAACGTTCTCCCCACTACATGCTCTCTTAGCTTCTTCTTTTTTTGGAATCAGATACAAAGATCCTTTTACAAAAGAAACGCTCTTCGAGCTCTCCCTCCAAGCTACCTAACTATCATTAATTATATTGAATTGCATTCAATGGCCATATAGTATGAATCAGATCTATATCTTCATCGTATTGTCAACCATTAAAGGAGGCCCCATCTACAACTTGTAAAAATGCATCGACTTGGCTCTTCCAGCCTTACAACATTGAATTCCATTAAATATTACATTTGAAATTTAAAATGAGGTAAAAATGAGAGGTTTGGTGCCTCTCCTCTCCTTGAATTCACTTTGATGTGATGGGATGTTAGCTCATTGCTTAGGTGGAGCAATGCTCCTACATCATAATCCATTGTTGTGAAAAATTCATGAGCTCCTACTCATGAGCTTCCCAACTCTTTTGAAATCCTCTTGGATCCCAAACTCTCCTTTGAAGATATACTCATTATCCCCTCCTTTGTTTCTCCTACTACTTGATCCAGGTGGATATCGGTGGCCACCCACTTTTTCCAGCTAGCTCAAAACAGTTTTCTGGCAATTTTGGCAATTTACTATTTTTAGCAGTTTTTAACTTCCGGGGCCATTTTGAGGGCCCAAATGAAGGTTTTCTGATATATAGGTTCTCAATGATATCCAAATG
>JASDQU010817162.1:0-11612 GCA_032191745.1 Picea mariana | reverse complement strand
CACTGTTGATTAGTTAGATTTTTGCATGACCGATGCCCGCGCTCCTGCTACCAACAATATTCCTTTCAACAAATCCACCGAACTATTCTGGATGAGGGAGCCTCAACTTGTTTCATGTCTTTAGCGTTTTGGGAAGGTTTAAAGTCACCTGCACTTAACAAATCCCCAATGATGTTGCGTGCCTTCGATGGGCTAGGTTTCCATCCCCATAGACTTTTACAGTCCCTTCCCATCCAATTGGGTGGCAAAACTGTCATTGTTGATGTTGAGGTGGTTGATGCTCCCCTTAATTACAACTTGTTACTTGGAAGAAGTTGGTTTTATGCTATGAATATTGTTGCCTCATTGGTATTTTGATGTGTACAATTTCCTCATTAGGGAAAAATTGTCACTGTTGATTAGTTAGATTTTTGCATGACCGATGCCCGCGCTCCTGCTACCAACAATATTCCTTTCTTGGGAGACCACAAGATCACATATGAAAGCATTGGTGTTGGCTTAATGAAATATTCTATCCTCATGGGTACCTTCCCTACACCACTTCCACTGACTACACATCATATTTCCACTGTCGATATGATTTCGACCACGTCTTATCAATCTTTGGAATCATCTGACCCTTGGATTGTACCTAGTCCATTGGAATTCAATGCACTAGGTGACACCATGCCACTTAGTCCAGCCAAAACATAATATGTTTCTATCCAATCCACTTCTCCCTCGTCAAATGACCAACCTCTATTGGCACTTGATAGTTACTCGATGCCATCACGGTTAAGTTTCTTGTCATCTGCGATCGACTACATTTCCCCAACTTTTCCTTCTGATGAATGTATTAAGGAAATGTTGAGCATTGACAAGCTACCTCGGGATGATAACCATCATCGATCCTCTTTTATTCCCCCTCATGAAGAAATTCGGGTAGATATACACTCTATCTTGCCTCCTGCTGTCGATTTTCCATCGTCTCACATGCCTTCAACTTTCGACAACTTGGATCTGGTCATTGACATGGTGATCTCTTCGATAGGTCTATTGGAGCCTAATCTCCTTACCCCTGTCATGACCCTCGATATGTATTCCTTCCAGAGTGATTTTCTTCTATCCAGTGAAGATCTCTTGGAAGCCATGACCGAGTTTTGTCCCTTGACATGGTGTTCTTCCAGAGAATTATTCTCTTGGAAGTCGTGATCAAGAAGAGTCCATGAGCATAGTTTCTTTTCTCTGTAGCAAGGTTGTTAAAAAATGAAACAGAGGTCATGAGCATAGTTTTCTCTTCTCTATGGAAAGATCGTTAAAAAATGAAACAAAAGCTTTGAGCATAGTTTTCCTCTCTGTTGCAAGCTCGTTAAAAATGAAACAACAATCTGGGGATTGAACCCGGAGCCCTAAGCATAGTTCTTTTCCTGCATCAAGCTCGTTAAAAAATGAAATAGTCACCTCTCCTATTAGGTAAAGTCTTTCACCATATCTCGTAGATGTTGAGTCGAGTCTTTCATTGGCTCTCATATTTGAACCTTCATTTCATCCACCTGTATCCTTTTTCTCCATCTAGTATAGAAATTGGTGACAACCTCAAAGTCAGTGAATTAATTGAAGCTTGGAGGGCATGTCTCCAGCCTTTGATGATCATTATGGAGTTAAGCCAATACCTTTCAAGCTGAGGGCATATCGAGCTTAGTATTTGTTCTTTCTCATGCTCGTAAACACATGAGAGTGAAACTGAGTAAACTTTTATCTCTTTTTTGGACTCACATGGATATACAAAAAAGGAACCCCTTGGAGTTGTCTTTGAGCTCTTTTCATACTCTCTAAANATAACATTGGAGTCGTCTTTAAGTTGTTTTCAGACTCTCTAAATATGGAAAACCACCGAGTTTACCTTCTCTGGACTCGTTAAACAATCATACATTGAAGGGCCCATACACAACTGAACCCTTACTTCTTCTAGTTCATTAAACAAAGGAAGAGGGACTTACCGAAGGTGAGTCATATCGAGCATGTGTTACCCTCCTCTAGCTCATTAAATTAAAAAGAGGTACGCATCTATATAGATGGGGGAAAAATTGAAAGAAGCAAGCCAAACAGTTTTTGAGAACACTACCAGTAGCTCTTAAGGTCGCCCTTGAACATGACACTTCATCTTTTCACGAATTTTAATCCACTGAACCTATGCACTTAGCCAATACTCTGATTTTCTTTTACTCCTTTGGGTCACCTGATGAAAGTCACAACATCCACCACATCATCAAGTTTTGCTCCATGTAAAGTTTCTGCTAATGTGCCTCAGTGTTCAAGGGAAGTATCTGCCTCGGGAGTCAGCCATCACAAATATCATGTGTCAATACCCATGTCAGTCCATGTTCATTCAATCTACCAATTACATCTCTGTGTATATTTCATGTCGTTGATGGGGGATACATCAAGGCCCTCCTTCGATCAGTCTATTCCTATTGACTTCAACACATTATCGAGGGACTCAGACTTAGAAACCAGTTAGTACCTTGGGACCTACATGCCTCAATGGAAGGCCTCCTCATGTTCGACAGTGGGTTTACATCATTGACCTTTGATCGGATGATTCCATGGATGTTCAACTCTAGCTCATCTATTCACATTCGCCAGAATGTACTAGAGTACCTTGGGAATCATTGACATCAATGGTGATTTCCCTCACGCTTGTTAGCATTTTACATCATTGACTGGTAATCAAGTGGTTTCTGCCATGTTCAACATCAAGACATCTATTCACATGGTTAGATTTGTACTACATAGGGATTGGTAAGAAGACCCTGGGTTGAGTCATTACTCTTATATGTACTTTGCCTAGGTTTTGAAGGAGTTCTCTTGAACTATGACACATACACTGTTACATAGATCCACTTTGTATTGGTCATGGCTATGTCTTGTCATTTCTTAGATCCACTATGTATTCTTCATGGCTACGATCAATTCAGTTCACAGGAGTATATATCCACATTGTATCTATAGTGGCTATACCATTTTTTCAATATAATTATGGATCCGTAGTGTATTTTTTGGCGGCCATACCTAAAAAGTCTTTATCACTCAAGCATAGGTATGCCTGCCTTGGGTTTGAAACATGTCATAATATTTGTTTGATGGTTGTGTGCAAATTTTTTCCAGTTTCTCTACGTCCATACCCTTCCTCAAAAAAGTCTACAAAGTACTTTAGTCATCATCATCTTCTAACTTCATACTTTTGGGGGAAATCTGTTACACCTCAAAATTACTCAGTTTGATAGTGTCGCAAGTGTCATCATTATGAGTGTTGTAAGTGTCTCATCTTGTCCGCAAGTGTCACATCTTGACTATAAGTGTTGTAAGTGTCAAAAACATCATACTTCCATATTGCATATGTCATGCCTCTAACGACATCATGAAGACACTTAATACACCTCAAAGGTTAGTTTCGAAGAAGAGAAATCACTTGACAGGAAGTACAAGCCTTTTGACATTGAGAAAACCACAAAAAAATGGATTTTGGAGAGGAGCGCTCCCCTACCCACTGTCAGGGAGTGCCAACACTCCCTGACAGTGGGTAGGGGAGNTATTTTAAGAAAATTTTGGGTTTGTTGAGGCAAATAAGGGAAGAGTCCCTCAATTCCTGAAGGTAGTTGGATTTGAATAAATGGTCAAGGCATGATCTTAGGGGAGATCCTCAACTGAAGGAGAGGAATCCTCAACTTGTCCCAAAGATCTCTCAAGTGGTTGGACCTCTCCAAGGTTATATAAGGAGGACTTCTCATGGTGAAAGGCACAACGAAGATTGGGAATTACATCAAACTTATGATCTCATGAGGGAGACACCATCAAAGAAATTAGTGGAGATTATTTGAGAAAAGGGGTTGGACAAGGAGAACTGGAAGAAGTTGTTGTACCTTCATTTAAAGGATTGTAAGTACTTTTACTTGTTCTCAATAATATAATCAATGCTAGGCCTGTTTCTTTCAAACTTGTGCTTTTTCCATATGAGTTTGTCTGTGGTAGATGGATCTATGCTTGAGCTAATCTCAGTAGAGTAGGAAGTCTTTTGTACCTTTTTTTTTTTACAGGACCTATCAGGGAGCTCAGAATCGAAGCTCGGCCAGGAATTTGTAAGGATAAACATCGCTAATAAGGTACATATCTTTCTCCTTCTCTTTCATTCATTAGCTTGATAGGATATAAAAGGAAGTTAGTGTCCATGTTAAGCACTTTTCTTTCTTGGTCTTAGGAGTCTAAAGACCAAGAGGGAACCCACTTGTATGTAGGGGGATTCACCTACAACACTCTTGGCAGCTTATGAGACCTTTAACTGATCTCACCTCCTCCTCTCCACTAATGTTGCTCCCAATCTCTAGCTCATAGATGTGAACCACTTCCTCTTCTATGTCACTGAGGTTTTCAACTTCCCTCATCCATCTCCTCAACATATGTTTTTGTTTTCTTGCCAACAACTTTTGAACAGGTCATTTTGCCTTCTTGTTCAGAGGCCACTTGTATCTACAGTGTACTTTTTCCTCTTGTTGCATCTTCAATGTTAGCCCCTCCATTTCATTTCTTATCTCCTTGAGCTCTTTGTCCATTTAGGATTTACTTTTCTACTAGCGATCTACTCCCCGACCACACTTATGGCCTATAGTAGCCATTCTCCTTCTCCTTTTGCCTGCCCTCCTGGAAATTCTTTGGATTAGTCCAAAACTGAGAGCACCTCCATATTCTCCTACAACATGGATGTTTTCTTGACTATTGCACACCTGCAAGCAATCACTTTCATAGAAAATCAACACTCTGTATTCACCTTCTCTTCCTTTTCCTACAATCTGTAGAAAAATTTTAAAATATGATACCACTCCTGGTGCAAACCCTCTTCCCTCCAAAGGGTTTCTCGACCTCCCAGTCTTGGATTGTTTGAAATACCGAGTCAGAGCAACTCCTTGGGTTTCTACAGGCACCGAAAACCACTCTAACCACACACAGGTCCTGTTCTCAAGTGACCATGGCTATGACCGTGGACTTGTCCTTTCATGATTCAGACATTGTGGATATCCTGAATCCTTCCCTCTGCCTTTCCTTAAGCACTCTTCTCCTATTTTATGAACTCTCACCATGCATCTCCTCAAATCTACTGGCCCCACTATGGTTCAGGTTTCATGACCTTGCAAGACTTTGGGTCTCTCACCTGCAACCCTCAGAACATCTGATTACTGAAATCCTGGATCCATTGCCACGTGATCTCCTCACGATCAATGGATGAGATCAAACTGCAGTTTTAGACTTTGTGACTCTGCTTTCAAAAAGTATTCAAAATTCCTAAACTTTGAAGTGTCGAAACTCCTTACATCTACCCTTCGTGTACCTCTTCCAGATATGACATTCTAGAATTGTTTGTCTCCCTCTGAAATGAATCTTTGCCACTGGATTTTATGAAAACCTCAGGACTTGTCTCCTCGAAGATTTTCTATCAATATCCCTCCCAAGATTTGATTTATTGATTTCCTTCTGTTCCTCTGAACGCTTCCTTCGACACTTCAAATTTTCAACTTGTGCACACTTTGCAACGGGTCTTCTTCCACACTCAACTCATTCTAAGCTTTGAGTTTGAAACTCTGTCACACACTCCTTGTGGATTCTTATGCACTCCTTTAGCATATAAGTTTCATGCTATCTCTTCAGAGCTTCGAGTCGAAACAGACTCGGTCACGTATTCCTTGCAGAAACTATGCACACCTTGCACTCGCTCGATGCCCACCTGGAAGAGTCTTTTGGAGTATACAACAACTTCGACTATGCTTCCTCTGCAAATTCTTTCCTCCAGAGTATTTAGTAACTCTGAGGCTCTTGTTGAGATTTCAAACTATCATGGTGTGCCCTCCTCACACATCCTCTCCTGAATTCGAAGAAGAAATCAGATACCCACTCCTTGCGTTGGCTCACAAAGTCTCCATTAATCTGTTGTGCACTCCTTGCACTTAACCAAGAGAACCCAGAATGATTCAACAAACTTAGAGACATATAGGGAAGTCTACTTATCACCTTCAAATGGAATCAAACATACATCTACAACATACATTCATAAACACTCAAAGATAACATTCATTCATAAACATATAATCACACACAGAATCATATGCAGGAAAAATTGCTTTTGTATATCTCTGAATGTCTATACAGATGTTTACAAAGGATGGACTACAACAAAGTCTCAACATTCTCCTCTCTACATGCTCTCTTAGATTTTTTTTTTTTTTAATCAGATACAAAGATATTTTTCCAAAAGAGGAGCTCCTCGATCTCTCCCTCCAAGCTACCTAACTCTCATTAATTACATTGAATTTCAATCAATGTCCATCTAGTCTGAATCAGATCTAGATCTTCATCTGTCTGTCAACCATTAAAGGAGACCCAATCTACAACCTATAAATAACATTTATTTGTCTCTTTCATCCTTACAACATTGAATTGAATTAAATATTACATTTGAAATTTAAAATGAGGGAAAAACGAGAGGGTTGGGACCTCTCCCCTCCTTGAATGTGCTTTGATGTGCTAGGATGCTGGCGCATTGCTGAGGTTAAGCAATGCTCTTGCATCATATACTGTTGTAAACCTTTACCAATAAACCTGCACCAAACAACCTATACCAATAAACCCGAACCATGCATCAACCTGTACCTCAACCTATAATCAAACTATAGCATAAACAAGTGCATCAATCATGCACCAACCTATACCAAACATCTTGTAATAAGACTATACCATAAAGAAATGCATCCAACCATGTACCAAGTATGTACCAATCATGTATCAACTACTCATCAACTATTACTCATCAAGATGTACCAACATCATCAACAATACACCTCATGTATGTGCCAACTCATCAACTACGTGTCTCCACCATGTACTCAACATGTACCTGAAACAAAATCCATCATCAATTTCATCATCCAAATGTGATTTGTAACTCTGTAATAGACCTGGTGTATATGATCACATACCTTCAAACCTTCCTTAACTTTAACAATAAGAGATTAGCATTTTCATCAAACTTTTCTTTAGTCTCACATGACTAGTTTTGGATTAGTCAAAAACCCTAACTTGAAATAATCATAACTATGTACCTGTAATGAATATAGATCTGAAAATAGTACACAATTGTCTTCAGTGTGTTTTATGCAATTCCTCCAGGTGTCACTACTTGGAACCTCTTAGAAAAGGAGTTATAGAACAAATGGCATACCTTGTTGAATTATCGCTTATTCTAGAGAGAGAACTTGTAGAGAGTGCCATGCACAAAATATTTCTTACCTAATTTGAATCTGTTATGAGTAAGTTATGATTTTTTTACCCAAAACACATGTTTTAGACTAGTTTCAGTACTAGCCACAAACCCTATTTTCCACGGAGTGTAACTCCTAAAATACAACGACCCACAAGCTGAAATTCATACCACAACTACTTGGATATGTTTTCTCAATGGAATATCAATTTGAAGGTATGAATCATCCTAGAAAAAACGTTATTGAAAAAATGGTTTTATGACCTGTAAATAATGTACCTTAGAAAGCATCATCAAAATAATTTTTCCTCCCTTGAATTTTGGCCTTCTTTACCTCACCTTCTCTATGAGATTCATCTTAGATATCCTTTGGTTACCTCAATCAAAACTATATATTCAATATGCTCAAGCGTGAATTAAAATGAGAGAGCCTTGCCTCTTATTTATACTTTCATGTAGCTTTCTCAAGGGGTTACCTTTTAACCATCTTAACCCACTTTCTTTATTTTAGGGTTAACCAACTTCTAACCACTTGTCCAATTAGTAATTTATCTATTAAATTTATTATTTAAATAATTTATTTTGTATCCATTTTGACTTATAGTACACTCATCACTTCATTTTACCTCAAGGGGTTACCTTCTAACTATCTTAAACCACTTTCCTTATTTTATGGCTAACCCACTTCTAACCACTTGTCAACTTAGTAATTTCTCCATTAACTTTATTATTTGAATAATTTTCTTTGTATTCACTTTGAATTATAGTACAATCATCACTTCACTTTATTATTTGCCTTCTAAAAATCTCCTAAACCACTTTGACCTTTTGGGGCTTCTAGATGACTCTTGAGGGTTCTCCAACTTCACATGGACATAACTCTCTAACCGTGAGGTGATATGTGACGTTCCACATACCACTGGAAATGAAATGACATGTACTATCCATATAGAATAGTATTTCCTACAAATATATCAAAACTCATACCGTTATCTATCAAACAAACTTGGTTCCATTACTGAAACCTAGGTTCTCCAACTTCTTTCAAGGGTTGACATCAATGACAACCAACCTTAATCAACAATCTCCCCCTTTGGCATTGATGGAAAAAATTTGATGCAATACTGAAATCATGTCATGCAATACTGAAGTTATATCGCGCATTCTCCCCTTGGAGCCATGCCTCTGTCCTCTGCATCTGATAAATCTCTCCCCCTTTGCCATCAATGGAAAAGGTTTTTTTCCATATGGGGCTACTCCCCCTAATTGAACTGTCCTCTTTATGGTGCTTCCTCATGTACATATAAGACATATAAGATAAGCATTCAAAAGAATTCATTTTGGAGTAGAAATAACTTTGAGTCTCTGGCGAAGATACTCAAAGGCTTCCCATGGAAGTGGTTTTGTAAAGATGTCTGACACTTGTACTTTTGTTCCCACATACTCAACTCTGATGTTCTTTTCTGCAACTTGTTCCCGTAGAAAGTGATACTTGATTGGAATGTTCTTCATCTTGGAGTGCATCACCAGGTTCTTTGAGATACTGATGGCACTTGTATTATCAGAATAGATTGGAATGGGCTCATCATACTCAACTTGTATATCTATCAGAATTTGTTTCATCCAAAGAACCTGTGTACAACATGTTGCTTTTGCAATATAATCTACGTCGACTGTAGATAATGATATTGATGATTGTTTCTTTCTTATCCTTAATACTAAACTCTCACCCAAGTATAACATTGCTCCACTGGTGCTTCGTCAGTCATCAATACAACATGCCCAATCTGAATCTGTGTACGAAATAAGTGATAAATCCTTTCCTTTTGGATATCATAATCCAAACTCTTATGTTCCTTTGAGATATCTGAAAATCCTGTTCACTGCTAATACATGTGATTCCTTTGGTTCTACTTGAAATTGTGCCACTTGTCCAAATTCCTGCATTACATCTGGTTTGTATGTTTTCAAATATAGTAGGCTACCAATCATTGATCTGTATTTCCTCTGATCTGTATACTTTCAATCATCATCTTTTCTCAACTTGCAACTAGCTTGCATGGGAGTGATAACTGGTTTGCAATATTCCATTCTGAACCTCTTTAGCATTTCTCTAATATACCTGGTTTGAGAAATAAAAATTCCTTGGCTACTTTGATGTATCTAAAGTCCCACAAAGAAGGATATCTCTCCAAGTAATGAGATTTCAAATTCATTATGCATATGCTTTGCAAATTTTTTCCTTAACCTGTCATCATCACTACCAAAAATAATATCATCAACATAAACTTCAATTAATAAAATACTATCTTGACTTACCTTAATGTAGAGGTTGTTTTCTACACTTCCTTTTCTGAACCCTCCATGTTGTATATATTTATCGAGTCTAGAGTACCATGCTTTAGGAGTTTGTTTTAGACCATACAATGCCTTCTTTAATTTACACACATAATCTTCATTCTTTGACAACTGAAATCCTTCTGGTTGTTCAATGTAGATTTCTTCTTCAAGTTCCCCATTCAAAAAAGTTGATTTTATGTTCATCTGATACACTTTAATATTTTTGGAGCATGCATAAGCTAAAATAAATCGGATTTCTTCCATTCTAGAAAGTGGGGAAAATGTCTCTTCAAAGTCGATTCCTTCAACTTGTGCATATCCTTTACATACCAATCTAGCTTTGTTCCTTGTAACCTGTTGTTAAGCCCTAATATTGGCTCATTACCCCTTAATTGAGGCACAATATATTAGTAATGTTATTTTATTTATGTCAACTTTAGGCCATTAGTTGTAATTATACCTCCTAGTCTCCTATATATACCAAGAAGACATTTTCATTTTGAATCATCTTGTACTTAAACATTTAAGTGGGGTAAAAGGAGGTTGCCCCCTCGAATAGGCTTATTATCTGAAATTATCTCTTTTTTAAGGCGTTGAGTACGTTTTCTAAGGTTTTTCTATGCTATATTGGTATTTGGTTCTTAACATATGGTATCAGAGCTCAAGGTCTTGGGGTTTCGCTGCTACATATGAGACACCTTGGAATTTTCGATATAACTTTTTTTCTACAATGTTTCATAAGAAACGGATTAGAATATATTTAGAATATGGATCAAGGTATGCTGAGTTCAAAATTTAGCTCCTGATACCTTATACTTTCAGAGATACAGCCTGTACAAGATAGGTTTCTGAAATCATCCTGAAATGAGTCATTGTGGAATTTTTTCTATAAAAAAATTGCCGTAACATTTCAGACCTTGAGATTTGGAGGCTACTTACAGAAATTAGTAAGGTATTAGTGGTAAAAATTTCAGATTTTTTGTCATCTTAAATTTGTAGATACACCCTGTGTAAGATAGGGTATCTGACTAGTCCTATTGACTAGTCTCAAGAAGGTGTTCCAGGTAACACAATCATAACTTATTCCTAGAGTATCTAAATTGAGTGGGACTAGTTTCATTGGATTGTGGACAGTTTGTAGTATTTTTTGTGCGAGTTTTAGAATTTTATATCAATTATTTTTTGCGAGGAATGCTATACAAGTGAGATCTCCTGGAAAGGACAAAAAATGGCAAGTTGTGGGGAAGTTACCGTAAATGCCACTTGGCACATCCAATTTTGATCAGACCTGTGGCATTACAGAGAAGAAATATCAGAGAACTACATAAAAGAAAGTTTCATACCCAGAAGAGCTGAAACTTGGGAGATACAACAGAGGAAATATTGTCTAGCAGAACCATCTCAAAATCAAGGTTCAAAAGTGATACTTGGCCAACATGCCACCAAAAAAGGGAACGTCTACACCAACTAAGCCTCCAGAAAATCCTACTTGGACTCTTGATGAAGGTGAAGAAATGCGTAGGGACATAAAATAGCTACAAAAGAAGATGGATTCAATGGAAGCTAAGTTGGATACTAAGATGGATTCAAAGGAAGCTAAGTTGGATACTAAGATGGATGGTTTAAAAGGGGAGATCATGGAAGTATTGAAAACTTTCATAACAAATAAGAGACCTGAAAATGAAAATGCATCCCATGAAATTCAAGATGAGGACACAAGGAAGGTGAATCAAGAATGGAGAAACTCCAACTTTGGTTTGAAGACCAACCACGTTCCTAAGATGTATATGAGGAAGTTTGATGGTAATGACCCAATCACATGGATACTTAAGATGGGGCAATTCTTTGATCTCCATAATGTGCCACATACACAAAAGGTACGAATTGCTTCTTTATATTTAGAACCTAATCAATTTGTATGGTATCAATGGCTTTACTCTCGCAAATCACTTGTCACTTGGACAATTTTCACGGAAGAAATGATAGC